>JAOEGS010015228.1:44079-75970 GCA_025447755.1 Corythornis vintsioides
GGTGACTTGGTCTAGGTGATCCTGCTCAGGCAGGGGGGTTGGACTAGATGATCTTTTAGGTCCCTTCCAACCCCTAACATTCTATGATTCTATGATTCTATGATTGGATCCTGTCTGTGAGTTGTGTTGGAAGCTGAACAGTAAGTAAGCCTGTTCTCAGATAAATTCTTATACAAGTTGCCAGGTATCCATTGATTGGGAAAGTATGAGCAATCTTTTGATATCAGTAGCAGTGTTATCTACTATGAGTTAGAAAACTGTATTTAAAAGGTTATTTACTAGAAGCAACAGGGAGATTTAGCTCTCCAGGCATAGTCAGTAATATCTAGCCAAAGGAAATACATTCAGGATTTTCCAAATAATAAACAAAGATTCTTTATTTTCCTTTAAAGTTTCCTTCCAGCTTGAGGGTAATTTGTAATAGATGGAAATAATAAGAAAGATACTGAGAAAGTGGTGTTCCATGAGCCAATTTGCAGGAGACCATGTGACTTCAATGGTTGGAAAAATAATAAGTTTACAGTAGAAGCTTGTAATGTTAGGTGTAGTTTCTAAAAACCCTTTTAACCAGTCAAAATGATGATTAAATCATTCTGAGAATCTGGAATAAAAATATCAGCTATTATAAAGCATTTATGGATTTACTAAGTAGGAGAAGAGTTGGTCTGTTCCTTGAGTTAAAAGCACCATAAAAAAAAAAAAAATTGGAAGAGCCACCTTTCTGCAGTCACTTAAACCCAAATGGCTTAATTTTGAAAAATGAAGTTTTCAGTATGTGGTGAAAACCAAGAAATGTATCCATTTGGAAAACAGGTAAAATAATTCTCTAGTTTGTTGTAAAAGTAAGTTACTGTGGACATTTCAGTGAAGAGACTTCTGAAAGCATGTGCAGAACCACATGGACTGGAAAGGCTATTTTCAGAATGAATTGCCCCATTCTTACCAGTCTATGATCTGCAAATGGAAAAGCCAAAAAACTTTCTGACATAGGTTCACAATGTCATTGCATCTTTTCCATTGTGGTCTAGTGCTGAGTGGAACTGTCATACTGAAGTCCAGATAAAATATATCCACACATTCTACCTCATCCACTAAGTGGATTACCTTGTCATAGAAGGAGATCATGTTAGTCAATCAGGACTTATCTTTCATAAATCCATGCCGACTGGGCCTGATCACCTGGCTGTTCTGTATGTGTCTTGTGCTGACACTCAAAATGATCCATAATCTTCCTTAGAATTCAGGTCAGAATCACAAGCCTCTAGTTCCCCAGATCCTCCTTCTTGTCATTCTTGTAGATGGGCACCAGATTTACTAACTTTCAGTCAACAGGAACCTTCCCAGGTAGCCTGGACTGTTGATGGAAAGTGGCTTGGAGAGCACTTCTGACAGCTCTCTTAGTACCCTTGGGTAGAGCCCATCTGGCCCATAGACTTGTGTGTGCCTAAGTGATGTAGTAGGTCAATTCCCATTTTCTCTTGGATTATGAGGGTTTCATTCTTAATCTCATCCCTGTTGTCCAGCTCAGTTGGCTGGGCATTCAGAGGACGACTGGTCTTACTATTAAAGACTGAGGTATAGAAGGTATTTAGTTCCTCATCATCTGGGTGTCTTCGTTCTGGCACATGAGCTGACAGATCAGACATATGAGAGGACAAGGCACTGCCTGGTGTGCTAGAAAAACAAATCTACAGAAGGTTGTGCAACATGGAACAATAATCAGGAAGAAGAACTGAGGAATAGTTACTTGATTCTTCTGCGATTTACAAATCCTGAGAATAGTTCAGTTCATCTGAAAAAGAGAATAAAAGCATAGGTTAGACATTAATTATCTTACATTCTGGAAATAACCACAATGAAATCAAAAGGTCTTCTTTTTAGTGCAAATAAAGTAGTATGATAGAATCTGGATGTAGAAGTGACTTACACAGAAGCCCCAACAGACTGAACAATTTAAAATTCAGATGTACCATGAGATTAGTCTCAAAATACTTCTGGCTACAGAGATGGAAAAGCAAAAGAGAAATGGCAAAAAGCTTCTATAAACAGTGTGATATACAAGTTAAGAAAAGGTTCCTGCTTTCTTTATTCTGAAACACAACTGACACCCAGATGAGAGCTGGGACCTAGGGGACTTTGCACTGCTCTTCTGTCCCCAGCACAGCTCTCAGGACCCAGGCCCATATTCACAGTCCTGGGCTCAGAGATGGAAGGTGGTAGAGACTGAATAGTCTTCAGTGATTTAAGAGCCTCTTTTCCTTCTGCAAACCAGAAACCACCTGGCCTCAAATTTATCTCTGAGGAACCCACAAAAGCAAAGAAAGCAACTCACATGGAAACTGGGACCATATTCCATCCCCACATTGGATGTTTTTCCTTTTATGAGCCCAATCGTCAGGAAATCAGCCTGGGTTCCAGCTGCTGCTCAAAATGTCCATGCTCTGTGGCTTCAGCTCAGACAATTAATGCTGTTTAAATGTCCCTGTATGAGGGTAGAATTGGTTTTCTGTCTGGGTTAGCAGTCAGACATGAGCTGTGTGCCTCAGCTCCATCAAAGCCCTTCTTCTCTCCATTGTCCTTATGTACAGTGCCTATGGAATTATCAATCAATTGCTAATGGAAAAATAGTCAAGCAGGCTGGACTGCTCCATGCACGGTACTCCCCTTGCGTACCCTGTCACACCCGCCTTTTGTTTAAACATTTGTAGACTGAAACATCCTGTAGAGCCCTGTTCTGTGGGAGAACATATTTGTGAGACAAAGCAATGCTGTGGTCTATGAGGAGGTCTATGACTCTCTAAGTGAATTATTCACTACTTTACTGTGGTCTACATGCCAGGTCAGCGGTGTTCACAGCAGAGAATTAAGCATTATTCATTATCAAACCTTTAGTTTTCTCTTCTAGGAGGTTCTTCCCCCCACCTCCAGTGCCCTTTCAGGTTTTAACAAGACATTGCATTCTTTCAGACTTCCCCTGGGCAGCAGCTTTTTGCACTTGCAGAGATACAACAATAATAGGTAGAAAGCCAGAGCAGTTGTAAATTGTAGCAGTTAATGTCAAATTGATGGGGTAGTGATCAAATGAAGTTCATAACCACAGACGCAACCTGGGGGTGGAATGCTGTTTCAAAGATTGCTAATGACAGGGTTATAAAATCATAAAATAGAACGCTTTTTCCACTGTGAAAGTTTGAAAGAATTTATTTGGCTGACCGAAGGTATTAGCAATGTTAGGGTCAGATTTTTATAAGACATTTAGCACAATTCCTAATCAACAAGGGGACTGACCTGTTTTGAAAATGCACTGAGTGAACAACATCTGCATTGTGTTTCTATTCTTGGACACCCCAAGTGTACCTTTAATGATCTTTAGGACCTCTAGTATGGTGCTGTTTAATTAGAAGCTGCTCATACAAAAGGAGACTAACTTTTGACTATAAAGAGCAGTTTGGGGGATTTCAGATCTGTTTTTTAACCACCAGCCTTCAAAAAACCAAAGCAATGAGCAATGTCACAATGTCAGCACAAGGGGAAACATTTATAGCTCATCAAAACTGGACAGTATACTGTTGTATCCCAGCTGGGCTTTCCAGCACAGTGGTAGAAGTGTCTCACAGAGAGAAAAAAGAAAAAAAAAAAAGAAAAAAAAGAGGTTAGAGCATTGAAAATGTAAGATTAATAGGCATGGAAAATACTGAAGACATCCCACTGCAATTTACAAGTGGAAGTAAGGAATGAACAGTGAAGTTTACGTTTTTATAAATGGATCCTTCTGTATTTTCAGATTCATTTGCTTATTTATTTCTGTGGTTTTCTGCTTCAGTTATTGAAAATAATCTGTCATGTGATTTATCACACTCTCCTTACTCATTTATACTTATCAGTCAAGAAAGAGAAAAAACCAGAAAAAATACTTAGCATGGAACCGGCCTTTTTGGCCTTATGGCAGAACATACAAAAAGGGAGAAATCCTCTTGTAAAAACTACAGTGTGAACAGGTTTTGGTTAGAGAGGGTTTAACAGATTTAAATCCTCAGATTGAAACAAAGACTTTAAACTAAACAAACTTTGGCTTTCTACTACAGTGTTGGTAATTCAGTTATATCACCAGAGTCCCTGTAAGTTCACACCTCACAGAAACGGCTCTTTGCACAGTCACTATGTTTAGAAAAAATGCAAGCTCAAAGCGATTTCTGGCATTGTTTATTACAATCAGCTGTCCAGTTCCTGGTCTGATGGACGGCTATGACAAACAGTAATTTCTCTTTCTCTTCTAGTTTTCCAGTTCCTGCCCTATTTCCTATTCAGAGGCTCTTCACAGTGGAGTTTCTGAACCTGGAAGTTTGTGGAGTTTAGAAGCTATGGAGTTTTGAATCTGGTTAGATGTTTCTTTTTGCAGGTTTGTGGCCCTTTAAATTAGATTATAATCTTATAAAATACACCCTTCAAAAATGTACCTTCCAGTGGTAAGATTCAGGTTTTTGAAGGTTTTTGAGTCTTGAAAGCTATTTAGACAACTTCAGATGCTGCAGATACACCCTTGTGGGCTTTGCATTGCCCAAGAATTACAAGATAGCCCACCAGTTCCACAAGGTTCTTCTGCAATTTCTACCAGATGCTTATTGTTTTGTTAGGGCTTCGTACAAGGAAAGAAAAACCACACCACCACTTTTCTCCATTGGTATATAGTATTAGACATCTGGCTCCTGTGTTCAGAACATAATACAGATGTTTTGCTGTGTAGGTTTGATTCATTGCTAGCAAACATTTATGTTGCTTAGGAAATAGATCATTGTGAGTCAGCAAATAACCCAGGACCAGGTGACATCATCTGGATGGGGGTGAGCCACGTGCCATCACTTGAACTATATACTCACTGCTGAATTTATTGTTGGTCAGCTGGTCAATCTGGTATCATTCTATTTCATACTGCAGATGCCCTGAGGAAATAATCTTGGGAGAACCAGGTTCAGGGAAACAGTGATTTGTAACCTAGTGGTGATTTTGGGGAATAAAGATGAATGAGTGCAGGCCATATATCAAAGCTGTTATTTTCATGGTGTTTGCAGCATCAGAGCACTTATATTGGCTATGTGGAATTTTCCTTTCCAGTTAATTAAATTATTAATTAATGATTTTAATATACTGAATATGAAAGTTTAGATTTCTGGAGCAGGAATAGGTGGCTGATTTAGAAAGAAGAAAAATGATATTGAAACATGTGAAAGTGTTAGTGTGGTTTTACAAGCAACCCTGCTAGAAATCCTAAGAAGCAAAGCAATTTCAAATGGAACAGGCAATCCCTGGTTTACTGCAAAGAAATATATTTAATATGGTGTCTCAAATTTTTATATGTTTCTTTTTCAAACAATGTCTTCCTATTATTGTGATAGGATGTTTCTTAATGCTGGGTTTTGTGGGTAACCTGGGAAGAATTTTATCAAGTCATCCATCTCATGCTTTGTGAACACAGAAATCTGGAGTCTTTCAATTTATGAGTAAAACCCTTGTCCTAGAGAACATCCTAGTTACTCTTGTTCTTGCCCAGTGACAGGATCAGAGGCAATGGCACAAATAGAAACACAGAAGGCTCCCTCTGAAGATCAGAAAGCACTTTTTCACAGTGAGGGTAACTGACCACTGCCACAGGTTGCCCAGGGAGGTTGTGGAGTCTCCATCCTTGGAGATATTCAAAAGCCATCTGAACATGGGCCTGGGCAACCAGATCTAGGTGACCCTGCCTGATCAGGGGAATTTGGACCAGATGATCTCCAGAGGTCCCTTCCAGCACCAACCATTCCATGATTGTGTGTTATGTCTTTGCCTTCAGGTTGGTTTTCAAGAACCCTTACCACTACAATGTCCACTCCAAACTGCAAGCTGATGGAAGGTTCCCATGGATATTATTAGGATCTCTTGTATCTCTTCTTAAAAGAGCATATGCCCAAGTCACTCTGAGTCAAACTGTCCTGCCATATGACCTTCCTTTTCCATGATTCTTCCATTCAAGCCCTCTTTGTTTGCTTGCACCAACTTGTGACATTTTATTTTGAGATCCTAAAATATTCTGGGAAGTTCCTAATTCTCAGATCATGTTTGAACAGCAGGTAGAACTGGGTACCCCTAGTTTGACAAACTACTGTCAGAAAAGGTAGTGTTGCTAAATTATACCCTGCTGGGCATAGTCTTGAAACCAAAGATCTTCTCTAGTTAAATGTAGATGTTCAACATTTTCTCTTTTCCCTTGAAAAAAGAAATTAAAATTAATTATCCCAGTCTTTGTAAAGACATGATGCACTAAATTAGGGTCAGGTTTGTGTCTTCATGACTCTTAGCTGTGTTACATCAGGAACTACAGGGACAAACACTGGTTTTTTTCAGGGCATAGAGGTTATAGAGGCAGCCATGAAGTTTAGCATGAGTAATGAAAGTAAAGATATGTTAAAAAGTTCCCTCATATTATTATTTGGCAGTTCATTAAGATATACTGTGTTTACCTGCTTCAGCCTGCACATCAGATTTAACTCTCTGCAGGAACCCAAAGGCTTTTAATGTGCAGAAGCTGTGAAATGCAATGGAAAACAAAACACTTCTGCTTTGTGTTTTTCTGAAAAACAAAGTACTTAAACAGTGACTGAGAACCTGCTCATGCTTTCCATATTTTTTCCCCATAGTAGATATAAGTGTGGAACAGAAAAGCAAAAAAACAGATCTGATGATGTTTATTTACTGACAGACTGGGAAACACAGTACATTTCCTATTCAGCATTTTGGGTTTTCCATGAGACATTATAATCTCCTTTGGCTTGTTAACCACCGTTAGATCAGGCCAGAATTCATTTGCATTCTTGAGCTGCTCAGTGATGCTCCAGTGATGTCAGATAAGACACTGTTTTTTAATTAAAATCTTAATTTTCAGGTACATTTCACAGTTAATACATGTAGAGAAATTCTGACCAGCCACACTATTCTTCTTAGTATGGGTTCCACATCTTCTTAATCACTTTTGAAGCAAAAAGCCACAGCTTCACTCCTGAAAAATGTGACTTCACAGAACAATGACTATGTAAATGACCAATCTGCTGTACACACCAGGAGTTCCCCACTGGGAGGAAATATTAAGTGTGTGAGAACAGGAAAACATCCTGTGTATGAAGATTTTAAAACCTATGATGGCAGTGTGATATAGTATACAGCAAATTGCTATGTAGTATTAAATAAATTGCTGCTTAAAGTGTTCCCATGCTATTTGTTTTACTCGTTCTGTTTATTAGGTCTTTATGAGCCCATGACAGTAGGCACCCATAAAAACATTAGTGACCCTATCATTAGTCCAAGGTCCTTGAGATCTAGGAAAGCTTTACACACCCTGTAATACATAGGAGTATGAGGTGTCAGGGCCCAGATCTCCAGCAGATATAACTGGTCCACTGAAGCACAGAAACCTCTTACAGAGCAACAAGAATTTGCATATCCAGGGAGTAAACAGCTCACCTGAGGTTGCACAGAAATCCTGTGGCTCAGCTGGGAACTGTGTTCACAACTCTGAATTGCAGGCTCAGGTTCAGCCTCCTCATCTGCCCACAGTGCCTGTAAATACTATAACATATTTGTTTTGTCCATTCAGATGCCATCTCACTCTCAGTGAGGATGGTTGGCTGCATACATCAGCTCCAGCTGGCACAGTGAATGAGGATGTATATTGCTCAACAACCATTCTTCCATTTTTTTTGACTGTTGTGGTTGATTGCTCTCCCAGCCAAGACAAAAAAAAACCCCAAAAACAAACAAACAAACAAACATAAAAAACCCCCAGTGCTGGACTGCTTGCAACATTTAATTGACCTTGAATCATTTGGTTTAACTTTGAAACATAATTAAAAAAAACCTAAGGGCTTCACAAGAGGAATGAGGTAATCATGAGAAGCTTGTATTGGAGCTATTCCTCCTTCCTGTGCCCTAGATCCCAGTGTTGGACACTCACATTATATGTAGGGAACCTTGGGTCTGATTCCTTCTTTGTCTCATCCACAATAGGAATTTTAACCTCAGGCTGCCCCACTTAGAAAATACTGCAAATGTTAAACTGCACTGTCTGCTGAGGCAGGGGTCTCATGACTCCTTTGGCTGGACTACTTAACAGTGAAAATGTAAATATCTATTTGATAAAAAATAATATATATCTATATAAGATGATGATTAGGTTATTTAACAAGGGGAACAAGTTTTTTAATTGCTTCAGTGAATGCTTATTTATTAATATAAGTGGAAGCATATTGACAATAATGAATAAATGAGTTACACTACCCATCACCCAGAACCAATAAGCTTTTGTGGGAAGCAGTGCACTTAGTTGCACTTGATGTTTGTCCTACCCACTAGGCAATACAGTCATGAAGTGAGCATGGGAAAAGGGATCAATGGCTCCTCTCTGAAATTTATACTCTAGGAATTCAAAGCAGAATTCACAAATAATTTTGCTGCATCCAAAACTACAATTCTGGGGCACACTAACTATTTAGCAACAGAAGTAATCATCTACATCTAGTTATATTGCATTTAAAGTAAAAGGCAGACACACATCACCAATGTCCACCAGAATGTAACATCCTGAGTTATTTCTGGCACAGTCAGACAACAAAAACATTAAGAAAACATCACCCAAACTTGCAAGATATAGGTGACTGGGAAGGTAACTGTCAAATGTTGAAGGCTACATTTTCCATTTCTTCCCCCTCACCTGACATTTTCTGATGGGGACTCAGAAAAAAATGAGGTTTCCAGATCATAATCTACAGAGAATTCCTTATAAACCCCTTGGATAGATTAAATTTTTTAACATTGTACTGAAGCAACTGTTATTCTTCTGAACAAAGAAGAAAAAAAAAAATTAATGAAAAGCTTTCAACTAGGTCATGCTAGTATTATCATGAGTGAGTGTGAGTGGTATCATTTCACACATACTGCATCTCTCAATTAAGGAAAATGCCAGACTTCTGTTAGCAAGACAGCTGGTGATACTCAGTGACTAAATATAGTACTGTCATCACCTAGGAGCACAGCCAGGACATTTTAATGGTTGGGACAACTGATATTTTGGTTTAGCCAAAACAATTTTTAATCATATGCTATTATTTTAAATAACCAGTGTAAGAAATCAGTGAATGAATGTATTTTAAATATGTTATACTGATTTCATTTATTAAGTCAATTTTCAACTAATATGCAGCTGATTTTTAAAGAAATTACACATATTGTGTACATTTGGGACAGAAAAACAGCTAAGTAAATACAGCTGGCATTCAGCTGATTCTCTGATTGTCTCTACATTAGACTAAACTCCTTTAGACAGTCTTTTTTATTGTACATATAGCCCCTTGATCAGTGAGGCTTGGGTCCTCTGGGGAGTGATTATTAGGGATGACTGTTGCTTAGAAGGACAAAGTAACATGTAAATATACATAGCTCATCTTAAATGAAGGCTGATCCAGTTCACCCCATACTTGATGAAAAAGCTTTAATCTAAAATTACAACTGGATTAGGTCCTAAATTATGGCAGTTCCTAGAGAATTAACTTTCCTGAAAAAGTCTTCCAGGCAGAGGAAAAAATAATTCTGGGTTCTTATGTCTCCATCAATGTCCAAGACATTTTGCTTTTTGTGCTAGCAGTCTTTGTACTTATTGTGGACCAAGCAAAAAAAAAGATACACAATTAGGTATTCCTAAGGATAAATGGAAACAGCTTTCTGCATATAATGCTGTTGTAACCTTAAGGTCCATGTGCCAGAGCCTGCCAAGTTTATAAACACAGGCTGTGTTCATGAGTAACTGAGGCACAGAAATGAAGTGTCTGTTTCTTCCTTCTTTCCAATAAAGATTGGGTTTAGGTCTGGTTTAACTATGACTTAGTAGGTATTTAAAAATATTTATTAACAGTTTTATTACCTTATTTCTGCTGCCAGTTCTAAACAGTAGGGGCTGGGAACATAATCTTTCTTTGTACTTATATTTATCTGTGATTGTCTGTTGACATACATGCAGAGGTGTCCTCTGCAGCCAGTGGATTAGAAGATAAGTCGTTAGTCCTGCTATGTGTTGAATGTTAGCTGAAAAATAATAATTCTTGAGAGTTTTCTCAAAAGGAACTACCATTTTCAACATCTGTCCTCTTTCATTACCTTCCGTAGCCAGAGCCATGAAGAGAGTTTTAACATTATGAATGTCTAAACTTTTTTTTATTATTATTAATTAGAAAAATGGGGGTTTAGCACACTGCACAGTACTTATGAGGTTAAGTTTTTTATCCACACAGTCAAGATAATGTGGGTAGCAGCACTTCATATTCCCTTTTTAGTGTCTTGGCCAATTTTCCCTCCAGCCTCCCTCCTGTCTTGGCTCTCTTAGGGCTGTTTTGCCTTGGACCCACACCTGGGTGAAGGCTAACTCCGGCAGGCCACCAACAGGCATGCCAGAACTGATTGCTTGTTTCAGTCACTCCTTGCTTCAAATGTTAGCTAAGATCTGCTGTGTATCCTGCCCCAGACCGCAGTAAATAGAGAGGTGAGTTTGCTCTTTGTTCTGCCGCTGCCACTCACCATGCTTTTTGCATCCAGCTGAGAGGGCTCAGCTAAGCAGGGGATAAGCTCATATTTTCCTGAAGGCAACAAGAGTCCTTTGCATTGTGCTTCTGCTGGTAGCTGTCAACACAGCTTCCCTTCCTTAAGCCTTGGGGGAAACCAAAACTGTATCAAACTTTGTAAGAGAAATCAAATTCTTCTCTTCATTGCTCTCTACCAAGGGTTTTTCTCTGATTTGACTCATTACTGGGAAAGTAATAATAATCTGGAGGAAACTGTGTTTTCTGCTGGTCCGATGCTATTGTGCTGGCTTGGGGAGGTGCTGAGCTGTATGTGCAACTCCTGACACCTGGGAAGCACCCCTGCTCACTCTATGGAGAGAGACCTTGGCTTCTGCTCTTTTCCAATCTTGACACTGCAGCTGAAGACCTCAGAAGGCTTAATATAGTAGACAAGTTCTGCTTTGGATTATTCTTTTGCTTGAACAATTTTCAGGCTGACAACTATAGCAAGAATAATTAACATATTCTTCAATAGAAAATAATTATTTTTTCCTACGCATTCATTCTTTGCTCAGTGGACATTTTTTAGTTTTGCTTTGATAGCTCCATTTTTTTCAGAAAAACACAGTACTGTCAGTGAATGATGTAATAAATATAATCATAACCAATACATCTATCCTTTGAGTGATTGATGTTACTAGGTTTATCATTCTGTCTTTAACCTTATTGGAACTCATAACTTTAAGCCTTTAGTTAGTAAATTATTATGGTCTTTCTCAATTAATGTAACTTTTTAGAAATTATTGTTATTTCCATGCTAAATTTGTTATTTTAAGTAACTTTTTCTGAACACAACAGCAAGATATACCTGGGAAGCATTAATTTGTACTTGAAAGGTGCATTTACATTTTTTTCTTTAAAGTGAACACACACTGTGACCTAGTTTTTATAAACAGAGAAAGCAATAAATGCCAGATCTGAAAAAAAGGATTTTTCTAGATAGTATTCTAACTTTTAAATTATTTTTCAAATATTATAAATGGTTTCACCTATTTACATTTGCTAGAGGCAAAGGGAAACAAAGCATTCATCTTGAGTTGAGTTCAGAGAGTCTGCTTTGCCAAAAATAAAGGCAAACATTAATCTACAGGCCTTCTCAAAGTCTCAACAACAGCAGGAATACATTTGAAAGAAGAAGAGCTTGTCTGGTTTGTTGGTCTGGCAAGTCTTAATGTAAAAGTCCATCATCTACAAACAAATAAGTACCTGCACAGTTGATTCTACAGGCGTGAAAGGTCTGCAGAGCATTTCCACTCCCAGAGGTTCAGCCCCTGTTTTTGCCTGGGCCTGTGTTGGCTCTGCTAGGGAGAAAGGCAGACACAGGAATGCAGAGGTGAAATATATAGCAAAGATGGTTTTTCTAGCTAACATTACATTTGCTCAGCATAAAATTTTACAAGCATGTCCTGGACCACCCAAAAGCTTTCGTGATTAATCCAGAGATCTCCCCTGTCCTTTACATGACTACTTTTGAATGTTCATTCATTGCAATACTCATACATCACAATGCACATACATTGCAATAAAAATGTTAAGACGACCACACTGAGCACATCTGTAAAATAAATGTGTAGTCTAAAGTATACATGTAATCTAAAGACTTGCTTCTCTTGCTTCAGGAGAACTCCAGACATAAGTTTTTTGTTGGTTTTTTTTTTTTGGTTTTGTTTTATATTTCAGGAATTCTATGGGTAGGTGAAGAAAGCTCTTCAAAGTTGAAAACAAGGAATGATTAATTTAAAAATCTGAGACTTAAATGCAGAATTGCTTTTAATTTACTAAATGGAAAAACACTTTGCTTAGAGAGTACATAGCAGGCTTATCTTTACAACTGACTTTGGTAGATAATTGGCTAACTCTTGTTGCAATGGCCTTTTTGAATACTGAAGTACCCATCAAATGGATGTAATTCATTTTATAGGAATGGGAGAAAGCTTTGGTGCATTTTCCAAGAAAAGTTCCAAGGCTTAAGTGAGTATGTTGGCCAAGCAGTTACACCAACATGAATTGATATGTAAAGCCATATGTGTAAGACAGCTATGAGTAGTAGAAGTAACAACTCTGAGCTATTAAGACATCTAAGTGTGTCTTTACATAAAAGCCTTAAAGAGCTGCACAGGGAGTCATTATAGTGTATTATGTCAGGACCTTACTCACTCAACATGTAGAAATTGACACTGACACCATCAGCTGTGATGGAAAATGCTTAGGGGCTAGTTTCACAGGGCAGACATTTCCAAAATGTTCAGCACCTACCAGTTCCCATGCAGGCAGCTAAATGAAGTGATGAAACTTTAAATGGTCTCGGCTTTCATGGGAGCTGGTAGATGCCGGGTTTAAAAATCCAGCCCCTCTTGTAGGCACTGAAGTCTTTTGAAAAGTTCAGCTTTCCCTAAGGTAGCTGTGCTGTCTGCTTTGGGCTCCTGGAGGAGTGATGAGGGTGACCAAGTCAGTCACTGGTGATCTGCGAAGGTGGCTGCTGAGGAGGTGCTCTTCTGAGCCCCCTGGGGAATGTCTAAAGCAGGCTGAAAGAACATCCCTGCTGTATCTGTAATGTCTGTAATGTCTGTAATAGCACAGTATTAAGGAGCTTAATTAAAAATCAGAAAGCTAAGGATTACCTGCTCTGGAAATGTCCTCAGATCATATGATAACATTAAATTTACTGTGTGAACATGGTATCTGCCACAGCAGCCTCTTATTCTGAATGGTTTCAAACATCCTGTTCCAGTACACATGAAAGCCAGCATAATTCACAGAATGCCTTTTATACCCTAGTAATTTTATTTTAAAAAGATGCAAACAAAACAATGTGTTAGATTACATTCTGGAACTGTTGTTCAGATGTTTTATGCTATTGCTTCAGCAATAAAAGGAACATTAAGCTCCTGAGGCCAGAGCGAGTCTAGCTATTTTCAAAACCTCTGGAAGGCTGGAGTGGAGCCGAGACACCTGGCTGCTGGGGAGTCCTTCAGAAAGCCTGTCCCCTACTGCTGTGGGCTGGCCCCTCACTCTGAACCTCTAGGTCCCTGTGGGGACACAAATATTCCTGTCACTGCAGAAGATTGGCTTTGTTCTTGATCTTAGAGAAGGATTCCACAGAAGGTAAAGCCATCAAGGACTATCGGACACAAAGACATCAGCCTAATATTACACCACTAGCTGAGGCAGGTACCAGAGAATCATGGCTGTATGACTGTCCTTCAAATTCCTCTTAGGCATCAGGTGATGGTTACTGCTGGAGGAAGAACAGCAGGCTGGACAGACCAGCTGTCTGTCTATGAGTGCACTGTCTGATTTCTCACACCATGATCTAGATAGGTGAGTGGAGAGTTCCCTAAATGTCCCTAAATTGGTCCCTGGAGAGACCAATCCGTGAGATCTGCCTGGAGTATCTAGGTCCCAAAGCTCTTCTCACTTCTTGTACTTTTCATGGCATGGTACTTTCATGTTCAGCAGTGAAGTGGGCTTTCCAGAGTCAAGTGTACAGCTTTATCCCTCCACTCCCAGCTGACCCTCAGTGGTCTGGAGAGTTTTCTGGTCAGCATTCAGTTCAAATACTGTTTCAGAATTAAGCAAGCTAGTATTTCCTCCTGATCAAGTGCTTCACCTATTCAGTTGTTTTCCCATCATAAGTGGTGGTGACAAAACTTTCTCCCCTGCCATGCACAGGTAGGTACCTACTGGCTACAGTAACCTCTAGATTTTAGATCTCAAGTGGACAAAAATATGTATATGCAGTCTTGATTTAAGTGCCTAAGCTGAGAAGGAAACATCATTCTGCCCAGCTTTTCTGTTGGCTGTATATAGGTAGTTCTGTGCACAGCATGGGGACATTAAATTGCTCTTTGGTACTGTTGTGCAATGAAGCACCAGTGACACTGCACTTAATAAATCTTTAACTTTTGGACTTTCTAGCATGGGTATGCTGTACTTTCAAACTATAGTGGTCTTTCTCTACAATTTCAGGGCCATATGCAATAGAATGGTACTGTGTCTGACTGCTTTGAGTAATAGATATGTGATCTAATGCATCTTTGCCTGTCTAATAAGAGATAAAGTTGAGATATTTTTTCAGTATCCTACATTAGGATATTATTTCATGACAGTCCATTGCAGAGATTATTCTACATTCTTTGCAAAAATCCATGGAAAGGTTTGACCCCTTGCAAATTAACTGTAAGTTACAGAGAAAGAAATGGATCTTCTGTAGGTAAAATAAAAAGAATCACAGGAATTATGACCCGAAAGAATAATAATTAGGTATTTTATTCCTTCTCAGGCTCTTTAATCTTTACTGACATTCTAAGAAATGAGCAATCCGAAATCTATGATTTATTACCTTAAATGTTTAAGGACTTCTCTTTTTTTCTTAAGCTTTGTCAGAACTTAAACTTCCATGATATTCTGCCTTAAGTCCTTTGAGAATTAATAAGCAAAAGGTTCCAGTTGCAGACAGAGACACATTTTTCACGCTTTCCTCCCTTCCAGTGACTTGTTTTCTATGTTCAGCCTCTGCAGAATGAAAGAGGGGAAAAAATGCAGCCAGCAGTGTCAGTTCATGTTATTGTTCTAGATACAGAAATGCCTTAGCCAGCAGTTATATGAACCTTGGTAGAGTGTAATAATTATTTAAAAAAGACTGAATCTCTTATGACTTCCTTATTTTACTTGGTTATTTTCCCAAGTTCAGACAAAAAGGCTGAGATTCATCTGACTTATGTTGAACTACATAAAATTAGTTTCTCACTAAGATATTTGCCTAAGATGTCCCCAGCTCCCGCCTCCCCATAGATGGAGATAAGTATCTCCAGATGGTGATTTGTCCCCTGCTGGGATTATTAGAAACCATGGAAGGGTCATCTTTGCAATGGATGTAAATGACCAGCCTAACCAGTGCCTACATTTTGGATGGCTAAAGTTTGGTCTGATTCATTCTCCTCTAAGTTCAGCTTTTAATTTAGGAAAGCTCAGAGGGACAGAGTACCTTAGAAGGTTGTGGCCTTGCTCACAAAAGCATCCCCTTCCTTACCAGATTTCCAATGAGGAGGTCCGCCATGGTATTTCCTGCCCCTCATCATGATTTTTCCTGGCTACAGTGGCCACCATGGTATTTCTTGTATTTATATATGTACAAATACATACGAATACATATTTTAGATCTGATCAAATACATAAAACAAGCAAGCAGAATAAACCATTAGTAAATTGTGAATGAAAAAAAAATCATGAAAGAACTGAGCTGGTCACTGGTTATTGATTCACTAAATCAGTCGCTATACAAATGAATTGAGATGAATTTCCTGGTATAAATAAATCCCCAAAGCCTCATAAATTTTAGTATGAATGATGCTGAATGCCTTAAAATTCAGATGGGAAGTGAATTGATCATTCTTCCTTATTTTCTTGTTGACAAAGTCTTCCCTCTCATCCAATCAGGGCAAAGACTACACAGTGGGTTAGTAGCTGTGCTCAGTGAATGTTGAGTAGCACCCATCAGCTGAAAGTTTGTCAAGGAAAATATTTGGTGGATCCCTGAGTACGCAGAATGCATTAGAATGAAATCAGAATTTATTTGTGAGTGATTCACCGACTGCAGAAATTTCTGCATTTATAATGAGTAGCTTAATAGTCTCCACACACATTCATGGTTTATATGGGGTACATCTGTCATTTAATTAAAAAGGAAGTCTGAATTAAGATTTGATCATGCCATACAGTACAGATGACAGTCCTGTGTATGTTGTTAACATGTAACTTATCTGAGGAAGGTGTACAAACATTGACACTATTACTATTTCTAATATGACCAGATTCTGCAGTTCCCACAAATGCACAATGTATATTAAATCTCAGGAAAACTTAATGTATGCCTTTGTTGGTATGAGAAGGGATAAGAATAGACCCATATGTGCACATTTGTGTTAATGTATATTTATGAATCTATATGCATATTTATCGTATTTTATAGTATATCCCAATCCAGTATAGTATTATTTTATTATGATTTATCTTCCTTGACAGCACAGCATTTTTCTTGTCTGCTTGAAACTGCATTGAATGACACACATTTGCTTGAAGAGAAATCTGTAGTTTTCATAGTCTGAATGCATTTTGAGATTTTGTCCTACCTATGTGGTAATCCAAAATGAAATGTGAACAAATGTCTTTCTCAAAGAAAGTCAAATACGAAGGAGCAGAAGAAATGTCCTCTTTCTATTCCTCTCTTTTGTAGGATTTATTCACTATCTGGAAGTATCTTATGATCTATTAATCTGGGAAAAGATGTAAACCAAAAAATAATAAATGTAAACAGTGATTAAACCTCAAACATTCCCTGGAGTAAATGACAATATCATTAAACTTGAACTCCACAATGCAGATTCGTTCAGTGCATAACTGAAATTGTTTAAGATGCTTTGGCAATATGTTTAACATTAACTTAAAATAAGTAATTTTAGGCACCAGGGTCTGATCTTTCTCATATTGACAGTAAATTGTGCAGCTCCCACAGGCTGTGTCTGTACTATGGCTTCTTTGTAATGTGACTCACAGATCTATTCCTGGAAAGTCATCCTCTGTGTCCCGACTCCATGCATGAAGGAGATGGGGCTGCACACCATTCTTCTCCATAGTTGGGGTTCCTTCAAAGAAGGCCTGAGCATTCAGGTATCACAGGGAGATGAAGGGTGACCAGCTGGGAAACCCAGGGAGAAGGAACACTGGGGGCTGCCCATTGCACCTTACCACAGCTGGCATACCTTCCTGGAGACATGTGTAACCATACAATAGAATCATAGAATCGTTAGGGCTGGAAGGGGCCTCCAAAGGTCATCTAGTCTAGCCCCCCCTGCAATGAGCAGGGGTACCCTCAACTAGACAATATTCGACCAGCGGTCCATCTTGCCCTCTTATCTGTGTCTGATATCAGCTGATAACATATGTCTTGGAAGAGTATAAAAAAAGGGCAAGCATGTAGCATTGCTCCCCAAGAATATCCTCCTATGTGTCTGCAGCCCTCAGTTTTGGGTCTTTGGATCTTCTACTTTCAACTGATGCACCAGTATTCCTGCTGGTCAGCTGGCATGTCAGAGAACAAGGCCTCTGGTAGCTTTTGCTAGAAAGACTCCAAACATTTACTTGACATCTTCAACTAATGAAAACTCCCAAATTTAAGGAAGCTGGATGACAGTTGAAAGTTTCTTTCACCTTGCTCCTTGCAGATAGCTTTCTAGACATCTTGGCCAAGGGAAACACTTTTAAAGATCACAATTCATACATTCATGTTGTCAGCTCCAGGGCACCAGGATCGTAGGAGCTGCAAAACCACATCATTCTCAAGGCAATGAAGATCATGAAGGAGGCTCATCCCACAGGCTCTGATGCACTCCTGAGATCCAGATAGGAAGAAATTTCTGGCTGATTTGTCTGTGTTGCCCCAGCCCCAGATGATAGCCTGCCCCTCTATGAGATACATGTGGTAGTCTTAAGACAAGTGAGAGCACTCCTGGTAAACCTGTACCCATTGTGACTACATTGAAAGTATGTGTGCTCTCATATCTATAATTGAGAGAATAGAATAGAGCAGAATAGAATATAATATAGCAGAAATGAATAGAATAGACATTGATGATAAGTGAGGAAATACAATAAAAAGGTAACAGACCCTCACTGAAGAACCCTAGGGACTGACTATCTTGACCTCAACAGCTAAGAACCATCAACAGCCATAGCCAACACTGCTAACTATACAGCATCAGTTCCATGGTATTGCATGATTATATAAACATAAATGATAAATAGACATAAATACATGCATACATATATACATTAAAAAAAAATGCTTGTAGCTTTTTGCTCTGCTCTGGAATGAAGCTTGCTGGGAAAGCTGTGAATTTCAAGTTTTGTGGGAGTTACAGGGTTGCTATGCTGTGGTTTACAAAGCATTTGACAATAGACTCTGGGGAGCTGGTTGGTCACATGCTAATGGCTCCTCTTCATTGTTTCCAGCCACAAGAACCGAGAGTTATATTGTTTATTCTAAGCATAGTGATTCCTTAGATTCTTCCCAGAGTGAGGAGAGAATTTCTACAAGGATTTGGTGACTGAGCGTATCAATGAGGAAATCTCAGCCCATGAGGCAAGCTGGACATAAAGCTGTGGGACAAACTGTGAAAAAGTCTGGAAACCTGCTTAATGCTTGTAGTAGTTCACATGGCTTACATTTAGGAAACAGCAGTTTCCCAGGACTATGAGCTGGTGAATTTGTGAAGATATTTCTTTCTGAATCCATCAAAATTACCTTTTTATTTTTTGAGAAACAATGAATATGCAAACACTTTTACTGAGATTCTCCTTTCTATGAAAAACTGATCTAAACTATTGTTAGATTCATTTTAGCACATTCACAGGAACAGATCACTGATTAAAAATAAGAAAGCAAAAGTGAATATATATACTTCTTACCATCTCTCAGAGATTATTCTATACCTGTTCAAATCCACATAGTTGGGCTTTGAGAGGTAATTTAAGATGGAGTTCAAAATCTTGGATTTGTCTACAAATGGCTTAAACCTTTTGATAGTTGATACTCAATGTTAATGTGACCAGTTGACATGCATAGCCAACGCCTGGCAGTAAGTGCAAGCTAGCTGAACTCCTTTCACTTCCTTACTATTGTCACTGGCCTGAGCAATATCTTTTTTTTTTTTTAATTATCTTGCTTTTCTAAAGAAGAGCAATTGACAGAGTTGGACAGGGTACAAGAATAAACCAACATTTTCCATTAATGTTTTTCAAAATAGAAGTGAAATGAAGGTAGAACTCTCTTTAAAGTTTATCTGGCTCATTTTAAAAAAAAATCTCAAATTATATATCTTCATGGCACATATTTAAATCGGGTTACCAAGGCCATTGATCACAGAGGTGCAGTTTTGTTGTTCTAATAAAACCCAAGGTAAAAAACTAGTAAAAAATTCCTTAAGCAATTCACATGCTGCTGATCTTCAGCCACAGATAAGTGGTGATCCTTGCACTTCCAGTCCGACGTGATGTGGCTCAGTATTCAAACAGGTTAATATTACAATGGTACAAATTACAGAGATGAGCAGTGAATTTTCACAAAACCTTTTCTTTTGCAAAATGATAGTTCATTAGATGTCTTTCTCAATGCGAGCATATACTTCTTGCTGGAGTATTCTGTGTGAACCTGGAAGGGCTGTCAGCGCACTCAAAGCCTGGAAATGGCTGTTTCAGAGGTTCGGCCCAGGGTCCCACACACTGCAGGTGGTTGCATGTTTTTCTCTTCTACAAAAGATTGTATTCCTGCTGGCTTGCTTAGCTGTTTTTTTTTGGCGGATGTATGCATATGAAGGACTGGTTCCTGTTGAGAAAATTGATCTTGAGGAAACTTTAAAGAGACATCTCTGCTTGAAGATGTGTTACAGTAGCACAGTGGCCACCTCGGGCACTGCAGGCGGCTTAGGAGCTGCCACTCGTGCAGCTATGCTGCCCTTAGCACTGCAAAATGGCTTGTTCTATATTTAGCTCGGAAAGGAGACGACAGGGAATGTGGCTGCTGCGTATGAAATACTGACTGCACCAGGCAAGCTAATTAGGACAGTTCATGAGGAGGTAGCAAGAAGTTTATAGCTGGGAAGAAGCTGCACTTTTTTCAATGGGAGGGAATGAGCTTGTGGACACAGCTGCATCATGCTGTTATTTCTCAGATGCTGAAGGGACAGAAATGCAACTAGAAGAATTTAATAGTGAGGAAAATTGTAAAGACACAGAAAATGCTAGTCTTTCACGGAAAATAGGTCTTGGCAAAACAGAAAATGTTGCACTTTTCTCCTTCAGTTTTTTTGCTGTTTTCTCCCTTCAGAGACTGGATCCCAGGGTTGCTAGTCAGTGCCAGGGTGGCATGTCCTGTTTTGACCATGGTGATGTCTGCTAAAATTCAAAGTAAGTTTGTGCCATTTAACCAAAACAAACGTGGGAAAACGGTAAAATGCTGCATCAGTTTGATTGAAAACTTACCGATAGTATGAGACTGAGAAAACACATACCAACCACATTATGTTAGCCACACTTTCATCTGCAAATGTTTTTATCTTTCCATTTATAGGAAAGGTCAAGAAAAGTTTGAGTTACCTTTTCTTCTCATGCTTCCCAACCACAACATTTGTCTAGATGCCCCAAGACAGGGGCTGTTGAAAGGAAACCCCCTCTGTCAGTCCATCATGTCTGGGTTGTGCTTTGCCCTGGAGTTCACATTTGCAACCTGGGCAGGCTGCAAAGATTTTCCCTATGCTCTGGAAGTGGGGGAGAAGTAGTATGCAGGAGGATGGAGCACTTCTAACCCAGGTTTGGAGAAAGGCCATGTTTCCCTACATGGGCACCAATAATGGATGGAAGTGGGTTGTACATGATGCATTTTTTATTTTTGGGAGTTCATACAGAACTATCCAGAGCTTGGGATAAACGTATCTGTTAAATGGTGTCAAAATACATCTGTAAAAATAACAAAGTATTGCTATCTTGTGACCAGAACACTACAAAGCAGCAATCATTGCATGCTCCTGCTCAACATTTCTGAGCTTTGTAAGCACATTTGCTCCACTTGAAACACTGTCTCCCTGTGCTGCTGCTTTATAAAAGAAACATAAACATTGGAAACATCCCATGCCAATCAAGTCTTTGAAATTGAGGAAACCTGACGACAACTGTTCAACAGAAAAGGACTAAACAGTTCAGCTGATCTTTTCCATTTCTATTAGCTTTAGGTAACAGTTACTATGGCAGTAGAGGGAAATATTTCAAATTGTGTCCTTTTAAAATTTGTAGAATTCTTTTGTATTTCAGCAACACAAAGCACATTTCTAGTTAGTGTCAGGAATCTATCTGATATATTTTGCTTTGTAGTGGAGCAGTGTCCAGCTTAAGCTTTGCTTTAGATCTGCTGTAGATTTCACTGGATATTTAATTTTTAAGCTATTTCTGTCTTTAAAGTGGTATCTTTTTAAAAGACCAAACTTTAAAATATAAAGTATTCTAGCCATTTCAGTTTAATCTTATTCAAAATAATGATGGAATAAGATATGACTTTATAAAAGCTGCTAAAAATCTGAACTTTTTCAGTGGTTATTTTAGGTACTAAAAGAATTGGAGAAACTACTTGAGCCATCTGCATTTTAAAACACAGCTTACTTCTGTCCTTGGTAAAATGCTGTTCCCACAAAGTTCATTCTAAGTTGTTGTAAACATATTCTCACTTTTGGGGATTTGCAGGAATCCATCCAACATGTATGTTTTTAATGATTTTTTTATTAGTAATATAGTCATTCACCCTTTGCTGCCTCCCACTTTACATAATGACTATTAGGCTTTCACTGAGAAATGGTCTCTTAGAAACAACATACAGAAAACAAAGAAGCAGGGCCAGAAACAGAGAGCTTAAAGATAATGGTGATGAGGATACTGAAAAAGTCAGCAAGATAGGAAACAGGGGGATTCAGAGGTCAGTGGAACAGGAGTGAGCAAGAGGAACTGAGTGTCAGAAGGAGCTGACACATTCATTGACATACATTTTCTTAGGGTAGTACTTCCTACATTGATATAAAAGGCTGAGGCTGGATCACCTTGCATCTTAAACTTCCAGCCTATGCACCTCACAAGAGCTGCTTGGTGACACACACACTCCGTTTGCACATCTTGGGCAAAAATCCTGGTTGCTCTGTAATTGGGATGTAAAAACACCCAGGGACTAAAGGAGGAGAAACATTTGCTTCATTAAGCGACATCTAGAAAGTTCAAGTATTTGCTGAAATCGGATCTGTTTATAACAAGTACTGGCCAGTTGAGGTTTAATTTTCCTTCTTTCATATATATTTGTTACATAAAGATTTTGAATCTTTCTGACAAAAGAGAAATGGTGAAGGTATATGGATGGGCTACTTCCCTTCAAATCTTAAATCTTTTTCATATTTTAGAGAAATTAGGTTTATTTTAAAACCAGAGTTGAAAGACCATTATTTTATTAGAAAACTAACAATGAACAAAGGATGGAATAAATAAAGCAATGTTTTACAACTTAGTAAACAATTAATTTGCCAAAATTCATCATCTAATAGTATCTAGAAAATTAAAAGTAATTTTTCAATTTTGCAACATAAGCACAGTTTATGCACTTTTCTTGTCCATAGACAGTACATTAAATAGGTGTTAATGAAGATTTATTTGGGAATGTAACTGCTAAATTAATTTTTCAGAAACTGCTTGGACTGTATCTCATTCAGTAGTCTTCTTCTTTGTTAACTGTAGGACATACAAATGTCCACACAAATTGTCCTGCATGTTCTCACAACTGGTAAAAATGAGAATTTATAGGTTTGTGCAGTATTTGTTAACCAAGTGCTAAGATAGTTGTAAAACTATGTGGTAAACTAAATTAGTAAAAAAAGTATAAGTCTGATGAGACTACAATTTCATACGTTTATCACTCAAAGCACTTGAAGTCTTATTACTTGTATTGTCACAAAGTCAGCTTTCTTTTAATCCTCTGCAATTACTAGGTGTTCCAAAACTTACTAGAAACAATGACGAACATTAAAGAGATCCTTGTCTGGCTTTTTAAAAATTCATGCACCGGAATTATCTGATTTTGTTGACATTAAATCTTCATTTGGAATCTGCTGCTAAGCATCCTCTTTAGAAATGGTTGTAATTGCTATGCAAAATATTTTATCATAGATATAAATCTGTCTTTTTCCCAACCACAAGGCCAGAAATATTTATTAAGTACTTCTGCCCTCTTGTACTAAAACCACTGTTAGGATTTTAGTTTAGTTATACTTAAATTTTGTTTTGTCCTTAGTCTTGTTTTGCTACAGATTTTATCTTGTGTCCTGTTTCCTGTCTTATTCACTTCCCACTCTACATGATACTTGATGCTGTCAACTTTCATGCTTTTCCATTTGTTTTAATAATTTTGTGACTTTGTTATTTGTTTCTTCTTTTTTTTCTTTCTTTTTTTTTAAAAAAAAAAAGCAGAACATTGTCTCTGTCTCTCTCAACTGCAGATTTTTGGCACCCAAGAGAGTGTTCTTAAATTCCCAATTATTGTGAGTATTTTTTATCTCTAAAAGAAAATGTGGGCTTGATGACAGAAGTACTGTTTTCAGATTCATAGCCATGTGATCAGAGTACAGAATCAGAAAGCTACTCTCTGGATTTGTAAGCAGCAGGAAAATTCAGGAGTACTGCACTTGGATAATGAATATAGAGTTGCATATTTGTTTCCCAGGCTTGCATTGATAACATTCCTCTGCAGTTGTTCTAGTAAAGTAACCTTAGCTCTATCCAGAAACTTGCATGCCTGCACTGCTTTGAAGTGTAGTTTGTCAATAAAGGCTTTCTGTTAGATGTTTCAGACATCAAAACTCTTCTGTAGGACTGTGCAAAATGCATTTTGTCTTTTTTTGTTTGTTTGTTTCATTCCTCTTTATTTTGTGAATGTTTATAATAATCTTACACTGAAACCAGAATTTATTGCCTTTCAAAAAGCAACACTATTGATCTTGGGAAGCTAGATGATTACCTCATATTTTTTCTCAGCTATGCTCAAGTAATACACAGCTGAAGAGAAAGTCTTGATGTCAGAGAAAACCGGCAGTTGCCAAGTCCAGAACAAACAGAAGGACTCACCTCTCAATATCCTGTAAGGTTAATTCCCAGGTCCTTCTGTCACAGAACACTGTAGATGTTAACATTATAGATCTGTTCAAGAAAGGTTTTGATGGATTCATAGAATGGTTTTCCCAATGGTTTGGGTTGGATGTGACCTTAAAGATCACATAGTTTCAACCCCCTTGCCATGGCAGGAACACCATCCACTAGACCAAATGGTTTGAGACCCAATCCAACCTGGCCTTGAATATTCCTTCTTGGAACTACTGAGATATTATATGGAAAGATGCTATCTTCGATTCACAGAGATGCTGTGGGGCTATTCTGTGTAAGTACCACTTTCTGCTTGCCCCATGTTTATACTGTTTCCTGCACATCTACATTTGGAGAGTCACGCTAGTGTAGATGCTTTATTCTGATCTGCATGGCTGCCTTCTGCAATAAATCCTATTTGAGTCAATGGAAACAACAATTTGGACTGGCAGCTAGGCTCGACCTTTGTGGGGTTTTGCTGAAGTATTTATTATTCTGATAAACCAAGACTGAATTTAAAGAATAAAGAAAACACAATAACTCTTCGCTTGATTCTTCTTATTGTGATTTTAATCCTTTGTTTCTTGATGTGGATTCCAGAAAATTAATTGAGCATTAAGACCTAAAGAGCAGTACTTTTCGGGCTGATTATTGCATGCCTCAGCTGCTGTAATAAGGTATAACTTAATGACTTTAACCACCTGAAAATTGCAACAGTTTCCCTGTAAATTCAGTGCCTGGAGTTACTTATTGCCTGATCACCCAGCCTGTAGCTCAGTAAAAAGGAGGAATTGAAAAAGCAGAAATTTACTGCTATTACATTTAAGAAGTGTTATATGGAAATAAGTTTAAAAATAAATCCAGATTCTTGCACTTCCTGGACATGATTGTCCTGTGCATCACATACCTCACAGTGAGTCAGCCCATTTTATTCGTGTCTGAAATTTAGCTATTTCATAACTAAAGTGAAACCTGTGACCAATCTTTAAAGGCAGCCAGGTTTGAATCCAGCAGCACCACACATTGCAGTATTGGCATTGGATTAGGCTTAGCCAGTATAGGGGTTGCTATAGAGTTGAATTTTGAGCATGGTCCTATCTATTTCTGTATGTGCTTCTCGTAGGTCAGTCAGTGCTATCAGTAACTTTTTCTCTCAGCACTTTTTGCAGGAAATAAGAAAAAATCCTATGTGTTTTGAGTACTTCTCAATACAAGACAGAAAGAGTAAGGTGAAATTTAGTGCCCCTTGTGTGAAAATTTAAAGATTGAACAGGATTGTCCCAGCAATGTGAAGGACTGAATGCCTGATTCTTAGATTTCAACCTCTTCAAAACAAACACCATTCTTTAATCTGTATTTTCACAATGCTTGAAGCAATGGTCTCTGCTCCTCATTGGAAACTGTGCCTGCTGTAATACTGTCTGTATTTATTAATAGCAATAACAACAAAAGACGGAAGCTAATGGAGACAAAGGATGGTGAGTTGCAGTAATTTACATTCTTTTCCCAGCTTTGTCACACACTTGCTATGTGACCTTGAAGAAGTTATTTAATCTCTTTGTGTTTTAAAGTTCCTCCGGAGACATAGGATAACAGTGCTTAGCAAGGAGCAGGAGGCTTAATTTGGAAGTGCTTGTGAAGCCCGCCGGTCTCCTCAGAGGGGATGTGCTCTGTACACAGCACAGATGATTGGCCTGGTGGCAAAAGATCTGCAGAGAATGTTAGCAGGTCACCAAAACCAGAAACCTCATGTTGAAAAACATCAGACTGATGCTTTCTGCTACCTCTGTATATTTTGGAGGCAGATACAGTGAAATGAGGGAATTACTGTCTGAAGCAACAACCCAAAAGGAAACACTGCCTTTAAGTAAGCCAAAGTAAAACGGCCACAAAACCTGCAGTGGAAGAGCCTGCCCTCAGTACACAGGCTATTGTAATTGCCAAGATACAAAATCTCTCCTTTACACCTCTGTCATCAGTGCAGTTCTCAGCCTTCAGCAAAGACTGAAATGCACGTGCTGTAGTTGGTCTTGGCTCCAGCATTCCCAGCATGCTCGGCCCTTCCTCTGCTAATCACTGCTAACGTGGCCTTTTCAGAGGCAGCAGGGCTGGCACAGGTGGCTGGTGAGCTCTCGGAAGCTGATGTGGATGCCAGGCCCTGTTATCTCCCAAGGCATGCCTGTGAAGCAAGCTGTCTGGAGATGTGATTTACAGTGTGAGGCTGAATCCCATCCCTTGTTCTGCGAGCGGCATGGCAGTGGTGAGAAACACCACCTCCTCCAGGAAGGGATGGCTGAAGCCAGGGTCCTGACAGTGAGGGATTAAACCATGAACGGGCTCGGATGTGATACAATCAAAACCTCCTTCTTCCCATAACAAATCTGCAGGTCTGAGAATCTTAATTTAAAGTACCTCTGGGAGACTTCACCCTTCCTTTCTCCTGGCTTATCCTTGTTTCAAAGCCCTGCCATGCTGTTCCAGGCAGACCTATCCCTCACTTCCTGGCATGCAGAGCTATGCCTTTCCCATTTAACCCCTAAATCATGTCACCACTGTATATTTTCTTTTATTGCTTTTTAAAAATTTTATTACAGAAGCCTGATCCTTTTAGTCAGAGGATCTTGTTCAAAGATAACTGCACTGCAAACTCTTAGGGAATCATGGTTCCTCCTTTGAAGAGCACAGATTCTAAAGTCCATGTTTCATTTATGGACAGCCCCTTTTGAGCATGTGTTGTCAAGCCCTGCCAGAAATGCACATACCAACATGTACCCAGATAAGTGAAAAAAGTATCACTTGACCATGGAGGCATATTTTGTGAGACAATTTTACATCATTCAGATGGTTCATTTGCTTCCTTAGTATCAACAAGGAGCTGTTTAATTAGATGCCATTGAAACCCTGTTTCAACTAGCCTGTGACTAAATGCAAATTCTAACTCTTGGGAAACTTTTGCAGATTTGCAAACTTCCTTGTCAAATTTTAGTTTTTCAGATCAACATCTGGATTGAGCTTATTTAGAGATCCAGGGCAGTGTCAATTTATTTAGTATGTGAAAGAAATCAGGAAAGATAGAAAAGAGCCACAAGCAGCAACAGACACTTGTGTAAGGTAAAAAACTTTCTGAATTTGGTTCAGCTTTTCATAGTGTCCCATGTCAAAACCACTGCCGAATAGAATAGATTGGCTTCATGTGACAAAACACTTTCAGCATTTTATAACATTTTGCATGGCTTTCAGAGAAGTAAAATGCATGTCACAGAAGGCATTTTCAGCTGGGGCATATCAATTGTGGATGCACTGGCATTTCATTTCACTAACATGCATGCTATGTGTTGTTGAAATGGTACAAATTTCACTGGGGTCTTTTTTTGGAACCTAATCCCTTGGTGACAGTAAACATGGCATACAAAAGAATCCAGCTCCGAAGTTATATGTGCATCACACCAAATTTGCTGAGTATGCTTTGTAAACTAGAGAAACAGAAAAAAAAATCACTATTTTTAAAGACTACTTC
The DNA here is from genome assembly GCA_025447755.1 of Corythornis vintsioides. NCBI lineage: Eukaryota > Metazoa > Chordata > Aves > Coraciiformes > Alcedinidae > Corythornis > Corythornis vintsioides. Next base: position 71,956 of record JAOEGS010015228.1, read on the forward strand.
TAATTGCTGCATTTTTCAATAATGACAAACATGGTTGAAATTTCTGTTTCATGATTCTGGGTAATTAATGTATTTAAACACTGTATTTGCAGGAATTAATAGGAGACTAAGAATGTGATGGATCAGACAAGAGAATCAAGGGAATCATGCTGATTTATTATCAGTAACATTTAATCTATTTGAGGAAAAGATGGTCCAAATGAAATGAACAAATAAAGCCATCAACTTCTATATGAACAAGATGGCTATTTTAAGAAATCCATGCTCTGTTCTGGGTCAGATCTGCTATATTTTCTTCCTTTTACATTTGTCACATTTCTCTCAAAATTAATTTAATAGAGTTGCATTAAAAGGTTCTGATCATCATTAGTAAGAAGTATGTAAAATAAATTAGAAATTCAAGAGAGAGCAAAAGTTGTGTGTGCACTGAAAAATGTCTAAGTGACTGGATTACACAGCCAAGAGCTTCTGCTTCAGAATACTACCTGACTTGAAACTGAATAAGGCAGAAAAGTTCCAGCTTTGTCTTCTCATGGAAGACTCTTAAACCCTAAAATGTTTCTGACTCTGGTATGCAACCATCCTTACTGGAGAATGAAGAGAGTGTAAAAATGAGAGCTGGGTAAAAGTTCATTGAAGTATTTTTTTAAAAATTTGAAATAAAAAAAGAAATCCTCATTCAGTCTTACTTACGCAAACCACAATTTCAAAATTACTGTGTGAACTTTGAAATCAGAGTGCCCTTTCTTTTTTTGTGAAAGCCCAGTTTGGGCTCCTCCAGTAATGTTGTTAAAGCTATGTTTTCCTGATCAGAAAATAGTGTTCCTGTCTTTTTAGAAAAGGATGAAGCTCCTTTGCTTGGGGACCAGATGTTTCCAGCCTATTTCAAAGTCTGAAATGTCTTCAAACTCCTCACTGCTTTGTCAAATCTAAGTACATTTTCCTGGATCTTCTTCTGTCAGGTTTAATCATTACCTGGCTGAGTTTCAGGATTAAGTATGTGAGGTGTTAGAAATAATTTGATACCTCGAACCTGGGGATTTTCATTACCTGACTATCACTGTGGTAGAGACCACTGCACAAGTTCTACATTTTAATTTCATGCTCCATTTGTTTTTGTGTCAGTGCCTGTTCTGTGACACCCAGACCTGTCGGTCTGTCCTCCTTTAATTCACATAAACATGTGGAAAGACAGTGATGTTTGGGTAGACATTTTAATAACAACTTTCCAACATCTGCTGAAAAACTCAGAATTAATTGTAGCATGTGGATGCTTGTCCATCTCAATTAGCAAGCAATGAGTAAGTAGCAGAGTATAGTAGAACACTCTACCAGGGAATGAAAGTTGTCCAAATGAACATTAGGAAGGTTTTCCCACTCCCATCCACAGCAGAGGGCAACAAATGTAGCTGTGGTTATACTAATCAATACACATTTAATTATTGAACCTTCCCACCTGATGTTGTCCAATGAGATTAGAAAACTTAAAAAAAAAATCTTGTCAGAAGCTAAATGGATAAGTTGCCCTCTGGATGCATGAATTGTTCCTGAAACAAGCGGTAATTCGTACAAAGGGACATACATCATTTTTAATTGATGAAGGCTGGTCTCTGAACACGATTAATCAAATCTTAGTGCCAACTAATGAATCTGCATTGCAACACCATTGTAGCAGTTTGGCTTGAAGTTAGTGCTTCTAAACTACCACGTAATTGTTTCAGTTCATATAATTTGGATTTATGAATAAACATGTATTTTCCTTGGGGCTTTTCTAACCCTTTTTTTGCTGTGGTGAATAAAGTAGAACTTCATTTCACTTTTGGTACTTCTGCAGTGTTTTGACTGAAGCACTGATACTTTTATAAATTTTAATAAGGATTTCTCAGGGTAACATCACTGTCACTACAAGGACTCTGTCTGCTGAAATCTGTGATTAAAAGCCCAAATGGAAAACGTGATATAATGTGTTATTTTTCTTAAACTTCCTGCTGTGTCTACAAGTTCATAATTTAAATCCTGTTAGTTTTATTTGAAAACATTTCTGTCCAGCCATATATTATACAACAACATACAATAATCTTTGCCAGAGGAATGGCTTTATCACAATTTTTAATTAACTTTCATTAATTAACATTAATATTTTGAATGGAAATTCCAGTTACCTAAGGATTGTCTTTTTATTCTTTTGCCATTTTCTAGGACTTTTTCTATATCTTTTTGCAAGTTCAGTATCTGGAAAATAAATTATAGTTCCCAAAGTGGTAAGACTAATTTTAAAGATAAAACCTGTCCTGGACTGAGTATGAAAATATATTTGCTTTGCCCTAAATCACACATTGACAGGAGAAGGTACACAGTAATCTGACAAGTTTGCAAGTTTCCACTTGTGCATTTTGGATTTTTTTTCCGAATTTTGCTTTTTTTTGCAATAAAAAGTAAATGAAACATTGACTTTTAACATCTTATTGTGCAGGCAGAATATAGTGATTATTTGGGCTGTGTTATTTCCAAGGGCGTCTCCTCATAAGCAGCAGGTGGGAAACTGAGCTCAAAAAGAAAAAAAAAAAGGTATGTAAATGTGTTGTACACATACCACTGAACAGACCAAAATGTTGTTTGGCACAGCTTTGCTTAGTTTGAAAGCTGAAACTTGGCTTGTGTATTAGAAAAACAAAAATTATGTGTGAGTTCATCAATTCATTTTGCGTATGACAGATGTTGGAGATAACCTATGTGTATTAGTCATATTGCTTTATTGAAATGGTATGGATTTAGAATAAAAATATTTGGGAATAAGTAGAGCCATATGAAACAAAACTCTACAAATTGTTTGAGATATTTTTGAGTAAGATTGTGGATTTGAAACCAATGCCTTTCTGAGAAAGCATGGTAAAAGGGGAAGCACAGGAACAGGAAAAGGTGGTTTTACATAGATTTGAAGACTATTTTGAGGGTCATTAAAGCAGATGTTTAGTCTTGACAGGGTAAGAGATCCTAAAAATGAAATGACTGGTTTCAATTACAAATACATACTGTGATTCAGTTAAAATTAGACCACAAGAAATTGCAGCTACTTGAAGCAGGATAGTTGACTGTGCTCAGCCAACCTACACTGTTTTCCTTTGGGGATAAAACAAGATATTTGTGAGGTAAGAGAAGTTATTCAAGCTGAGGAATGACACAGTTACTTTCCTAATTAGTCCTGGCCGACACCCTTCACCGTGGCTGTCACAGGGTGTAATATATCATTCCACCATGTCCCCAAGTCATAGGTGTGGGGCCTCTCTCACCAGAGAGATGTATTTGGCCTCATGGGGACCAGCATGGCTGGGTTTTTTTCACTGTCCTGAATATGGATGCTGAGATGACTGCAGCTAATGCATAATTGTGTAATCCAATAGGGCTAAAAAAAAAAGCATCATCTGGAGGGACACTTGCTCATCTCAGACCATCAGGTGGTGTTTTTTTAGTTTGTCTTTTGTTTGGGACTTTTTTCTTTTTTTTTTTTTTTGCTTGCTTTCAATTTGGTTTTGTTTGGTTTGCTAGATTTGTTTTGTTTGGGTATTTTTTAGTGTGAGAAAAAACATCCTAGTCACTTTATTTATGACAATTATCAAATGGTTTGTCCTACAAAGATTCCTTCATCTAACTTTGAGGCATAAATGACTACATATTTCAGGAATTACACTGAAAAAATGTGTGCTGTATGTCAAACTAAAACTGGTTTTGTTTTTTCACATTGCAAGGATAGTGTTTGTAGAGAAGATACTAGTGTGATTTACAAACAGTGTACAAATCCTGCACTCACAGAGAATGCATTGCCCAGTCTGCTCAGGGATTGCATGGAATCAGCACTTGCTTTTACTTCTTTAGACAGATATTGCTTACAGGTATATGAACACAGAAAGGGTCACTACCTTTGCAATGCATGTGTGGAATGGAGCATCTCCCTTATGAGGAGAGGCTGAGAGAGCTGGGGCTCTTTAGCCTGGAGAAGAAGAGACTGAGGGGGGAC
>JAOEGS010015228.1:79456-106848 GCA_025447755.1 Corythornis vintsioides
TTAGGGACACTGGCAGTGTAGGGTTAATGGCTGGACTTGATGATCTTGAAGGTCTCTTCCAGCCAAATCATTTTATGGTTCTATGATTCTATGATGTCCTGCCCCAGGTTTTTTCCCCAAAGGGTGGGTGCATGTAGCTTGCTCTGCACGATGTCCTATGTCCTGCTTGACTAGAGGTCATCAGGAGACATGGCCTCTCAGCTGGGCAGTGTGCCATCAACTCTCTGGTAGTAATTTGGGTCAGTAGCACCTCTGTGAGGGAAGTGGTGCATGAGACAGCAGTGGGATCGGCCTCAACAGCCTTGCTGAGTTCAGGATGATGCACCCTGATGGGTGCATGAACTCTGATCGTGTCCATCTCTTGCTCTGCTGAAGACATGGTCTGCAAGCATTCAGGGTCTCCCCCCTCACTTGCAAACAAGTGTTACCAAGCAGTGCAGGGGATATATTTTTAGCGTGTTAGAGGCAGTCTCCTAGCTACGGCTTGAAGAGCTCAGCTGGGCAGGGGCTGGCAGTCCTCAGCCTGCACAAAAGCAAACACTGATGATGAATCCCAGGGTTTGGGCCAAATACTGCCTCAGGCTGCCGTGTCCCTTCCCACCCACATCCCATCTGCCCCTTAGCTTGGCTTTCAGGGTTTGGTAGAAATATTGCCCAGGTATTCCTGCGGGTTCCTGGAGTGTCGCTGGTAGCCGGGCAGGTTTACATCATCTGCTGAGCTAGAAATGATCTTTTGTTCAAGTACAGAGATGTACGCTTCCTGCTGACAGGATAAAAGACTAAATATTGTTTATATTGTGTGTAGTAATCTATCTCACATCTGTCAGAGTCTAGCTTTATGTAAAGATGTGAAAGAAGATTCATTAATTCCTCCTTAAGAGCAAAGCTATTAAAACTTATTTTAATTTTGGGCACAAATTCAGAATTTCCACTCTTTCTGAAGTTGCTTGTCTTCCTTAAATTGCAAGCTGTCTCACAAGTGTTTATAGATAATAAAATGTCTTTAAAGATTAGCTTTTGTTTTGGAAAAACCTTGGAGATAATTTGTCTGGCATCTTCTGGATGTTTCAGGACACTGCGTAGCTGTTGTTACACTGTTACTAGGATGGCTGGAAGTCAGGCAGGGTTACTAAGACCCAACTTTCTTTGTACTACTGAAATAGGAAATGTAACTGCTTCAAAGTGCACAGCACCCAGATAACTCAATAAGAGCCAACCATTAGAGAAGACCAGCTGTGAAACTGATCAGTTCTTTTTTTTTTTTTTGTGAGGAAAATATCTAACCATTCCTTGATTTAATCAAGTTAATTTCTATTTTTTTTTTTCCCATATGGCCTTCCATTTACTCTTTGGAAAGCCTGCACTTGCTCTCTGAGAACTAAATGACTTTTCCCCGGACTTTGATACGCGTTGAACTCTTGTTCAACTTTCTGGAAAATTCCTCTGGGGCCTGGACTACTTTTGCTGCTCCCGTTGTTTCCATTTGCCATTTACAATTTCATCTTGTGCAGTCACAAATTTAATGAACATTTATTAAAGAGTGAGACAAACTCTGATCTTACACTATTGCAAAAACGTGGGATGAGCAGAACATAATCTGAGACTGAAGAGTGATATGCTTGTACCATGCAAGGGGTTTGTATCAAACAAGTACCAGTATTTAGGCCAAGGAGTTTTTCTGAAAATTATTTCCCTCTATGGTTTGACCCAGCAATCCTTGCTCTCCAATTGCTAGGAGTTCTACATCTCCAAGATGAACAATGCACATTTACAGGTGCATTTTATGGATTTCCATATAACTGAAGAAGAAGGAATAGAAACTCTCTACAACAAAAACTGGACGTGGTTATAAACATTTTATAAAGGCTAAGACAGACAGTCTTTTTACCTCTTCTGTAAATTTACTATCTGTAAAGTTACTATTAGAAAGAAAGAAAGAAAGAAAGAAAGAAAGAAAGAAAGAAAGAAAGAAAGAAAGAAAGAAAATTCCTCCCAGAAAAATTGCAAGCAACGAAGCTCTCTTACAGGATAAATATGATTATGTCCTGTTCTCTAAGCTGTTTCTTTCTGTTTTGGTGGAAATTAACTATTATAACTCTTACAGTCAAAAAAACCCTTTTTTTTTCATATGAACTGGAGCAGTCCTCAAATTCTCTGAGAATTGCTCTAAAGAACACATAAGGTCATGGTGCTCTGACCTACCTAATACCATATGTAATGCTGTGATCTCATATTCCCCCTTTCATTAAGTAAACCTAATGTGTCTTCCATGGAGTCAGATGAAGTAAGAAGTAATTTCTAAAAAGAGTTTGAAATCAAGCTTTTTGAAATAAACAGAAGTTTTCTGTGACATTCAAATGTCTTTATCTTTTTTTCTAGGCAGAAATGATGGACAAAGGTATTGCAGCTGCCACAAACTAATTTTCATCCAGGCTGGGTCTTCCCAAATTGCAGTGTGTGCACTGGAGTGAAGTAGTGCATTTCTGGAGTGTCCTGTGCAGCTGGGAGCTTCTTTCATCATCAGCAGTGGCACGTAACCAAGATACATTTGGGAACACTTGAAGTAAGCAATGAATCCTGGGCTGTCATGTATAATTATATGTCACTGGGTAACGTAATGTTGGTGTTAGAGGGCATGTGGGCTAGTAAACTTTCACTGGAATGGATGGACTGTAACAAGATTATAAGGGCCAAGAGACCAACTTCTTCTCATGCTGAAGTTTTCATACTAAGGCTAAAGATGCCCCTGGGGAGCATACTTCTCTTGCCAGCACACATGTCGTTACTGAATGGAAAGAGGAGTATGAATTTTTATGGCCTGTGCTATGAAGGAAGTAAACGTAGAAGATCTAATAGCCCTTTATGTATTTCAAATCTACACACAAAAAAAAATTGTGGTGTCATAAGACCCTCCCTGCTAACAGCAAATCCTTTTCCCTTTGGTTAAAATGGCAGCAACCAGTTACTGGTTGCTGGCTGTAGCGCATTGTTTACTTGTCTCTAGAGGTATGCAACTGATGCATTATTGTGCTTTGTTAATTTTCTTTTCTTTTTGTACTGTCACATTATTTTTCTTTATTGCTTCATTAAGTGCTTCCTCTTATGGGAAATAATTGTGTTTGAGGCTCAACCCTTCAAGGTGTTGAGAGCTCTGGACCTTCTCCAAGAAAGCTCTTAAGAGAACGGTCAGCTTTAGGTGCATTAATAGTCTGGTATAAGAAGCACCATGTTTTCAAAAGAAGCCTCCGAAGTATCGTGGCCACTTTGCCAGAAATAAATTGATTTAAACATGAATAATGCAATAGTTTTGACACCTATTGAAGATTCCCTTAAGGAATCCCTGAAGTATCAGGGCAGCCATGGTACACTTGTTATTAACACACTATTGATTAGGTCTGATTCTGAAGTGGTCTGGGGAAAAATGAGAAAAAAAAAAAGAAAAAGAAAAAAAAGAGGAAAATAAAAAAGTCCTGTTAGATATTTCCGTAGTCAGAATTATTTTTTTTTTAAGGAAAAATTAAAAGCTGAGACTTTGGGTATTTACCTTCTTTCAGACATCCACAAAGCTACAATCGAGTTAAGAGATAAAAAGATAGAACAAGAAGGGGGAAATAAATTATGTTTGAAAAGAAACAGCTGAGCCTGGACTGATGCATTTTAGCAAGAGCTGGTGTTAAGAATTTCCATGTAGAATAAGAAAAATAAAATGTCATCTCATGGTTTAAATACTGCCAGATGATTCAATATACTTTTCACAGCATTCTTTGAGCATGTGATATTCTCTTATGTTTGTTGAAGTCAGGAAATGAGAAACTGCTTGAAAGGGAAAGGTTAGGCCTTGTGTCGTATAATATATGCCCACAAGCCTATTATATTAACAGAGTTGCTTAAGATAATTCAGAATGGAAGAGGGAGTTAATTTCTACCACACTATAGTCTCACTGTGATCTGCTGACAGGAATCAGTGTATCATACACTTGTTAAATAATGTTCATAGGAAATGGAATCAATGAAGAAATTATACTCTTTTTTTTTCATGGGAAAGTTGTTTGAACATAAGTTTTTAGCTTGAATCAGGATGAAAAATCAAATTCTTACACATGTTCATTCCAGCAATCCATTAAATAAGACAAGAAATTTTTATATGAATAAATTCAAATATTGTGTGCCAATATTTGAAGAATATCCATTTAGATTTTGACTCTCATTTAAAGTTTTTCTAAAATTAGCTTGAAATTCTGAAAGATTACTTGAACCAAAGCTAAATTTTTATATTAAAAATGTTGAAATTGGACATGATGATAATTTTTTTTAAACAGGTTTTTAGAATAAGTAATTCGAGAAAAAATACCATTTGCATCAGATGTTTGTATTTTCAAAGCACAGTTATTTCCAAAAGGAAAAAATATTTTGCCCAGAAAACTCTCAGCCACCCATAATGATGAACTAAGAATACATATTTTAATTACCTTGCTGTTTACTTTCTCTGTAGTTTCCCAGACTTTAAGGAAACTATTAAGGCAAGGGTAGAGAGGATTGACTGTTCTTCTTGCACTCATAAAACTCAAATATTGTGGTCTGGTCTGATGTCAGTCTAGTTCAGATGTTCTCCTGCCTGCCATGTAAGAAGCTCTGTTCATGACCAGAGGCACATACAAGGCATTAACATATCAATATCACACATAGTCTGCCTCGTGTGTCAAGGGGACTCACAGGGGAAAAAGCATCATCCACTAACTGTGTTTCTTCAATTCACATGCTTGACTGTCACTTTAGATGGGACAATCTTATGAAATTTGGTCAGTTCTGGTTCTGATTGGTATAAAAAATTGCATCTTTTTTGTAAATCCTGTGATGTTTTCCATTATCTCTGAGTTTAGCAACCTTTCTGATACCCACTGACGTAGAAAGGGTTGAGACATGCTGCCTCCTTTTTACTCCTTTGACTTTAAGGTGTAATTAACCAATTGTTTAACATGCAGTTTACAGGAAGAACTTAAAATGCACAGGAATGATCTCTACCATTAGCAAACGTGAGGTGGAAATTAGTGATGAATTATAAGTGAAGGGCTTAATCGGATTTTAAAATCAGCATAATCTGGCCTAACACATGCAAACATTTTGAGGCAACTCATTTTTTAACAAATCCTGACAGTATGTTCATTCATTCACCTTGCTGCTGTGTTGGTGTTGTTATAGCTGCCAAGGCAGAAGCTGGCTTGTGGCTGCTTTTCCTGCTCCTCATTTCCCTTGCCTGTGGGTGCTGCCGCCTGTCAGGGACCTGTTCACCCCACACATGCTGCCACCCCTGCTTTCTCCTGTCATCCTGACTGGGGAAGGGGCTTGAATCTTTCCTATGGTGGGATCACAAGTCTGCCTTTCCTTCTAAAAAGCTCCCTATGCCACCACCAGACCTTGCAGGGGAGCAGGGCAGGGGGAGTCCCACTAGATTCCACCCTTGGATTTTGTGGGTCTTGGTGTGCCACAGGATGGGCTGTAGAAATCTGCTGAATATGGGCTGGTGAATAACCCTCAGAAAGACCTATGCTTCATTGAGTGCTGTACCTAGTAAAGTGTCTTTCCTTTCCCTGAATATAACCCATAAGCATTGGTACGCAGCAAGCAAGCAGACCATGTCTGGAAAGGGGAATTTTGATAGTCTGAACTCACCCACATTTATTTTTTTACCTCTTCTCTATTGCATTATTCACATCTATGCAAATGTTCTGTATTACTGCATTTGTCACATATTTTCTGTGATTTGGCAAGGATGCAGGATATGATTACACTTTCCATACAGATATGAAAAACTTTCTGTATATTAACAGGACAAGCTAGCTCAGTTGCTTTCAATTTGAAGTCCTATGCGTAACTCAAGGAGATCAACAAGAAAGGAGTTTCTAAGAACATTTTCATCCAGCACACTCCATTTTGTGTCTCAGAGGGAACTGGAAATGTGCACTTACATCCTGCAACTCTTCCTTTACAGAATAATTTTTGCTAGTTGGGGCAAGACATTTGGCTTTCTTCTTAGTCTTTGGCTCTCCTACAAGACTAGGACTGCTTCAGGCTTTATACAGCTTTCATACATTTCAGTCTTTCAAAGGAGTGAAAGGAGAGAAAGAATCATTGTAGACTGAGCTCACCTTTTTAACCTGCATTCCAAATATTGGAGAAGATAGCAAAGTCCACAGTTTTAATATGCTGAGGATTGTAAATATTTCACTAAAACTATGGAAATAACCATAACCTCTTGCATTTTCCAGAGACGACAGAAAAAGGAAGGGACTTTTCAAAGGCATGAAGTATGAGATCATTTCCATGATCTTTTGACCATGAAAGAAAAATGCATATGTGAAACTGTTGCATCCAGTCTATCCTCTGTTGGCTGCCCACTGATTTATGCAAGCACATAAATTACTCAGCATCAGAGGACTGTATATTGTATGGCCTTAAGTCAGCAAGACAAACAAGTATATGCCTAATTTTAAGCAGATGAGTTGTTCCAAGGGAAAGGGCTTTCGTGAAAAAATAGAATTAAGCATTTTCTATAAAGAACTAAAACATACATTGCTTCCAGATGAGCCTCCTTACAGAATCCAAACATCCTGACAGCTGAATATGCTGATGTTCTGTACTTCATCCCAACCAGACCAAATACAGTTGGCTTTTCAACAGAAATATGGAATGCCTGAAGTTTGGTGGCACCATTGTCTCAGGATAGAAGAAGCTGGACTTACTCAAAGGCTTCTGGAGCTTCTGTTCTGGAGGGCAGAAAAGCAGCTCTGGGAACAGAGTTTATTCAGTTTTCCAAAGCAGTTGACTCTTTCAGGCTCTGTTTAAAAAAAAATTGCCTTTTGAGTAGTCCTATCAAAGTCTTGTATTAAAATTCTATTTTTCATGTCAAAGGCAATAATTCATATGGCAGCAAGCCACAAACATTGCCTTATAAATGGCATTGTGCAAATATGTAGACAACAAACTACTTTCCTCAAATCAGGCATGCTAAGGACAACAGCTGCTGCCTTTCTAGCTTGGGGAGCAGGTGTTTGACCACCTACAAGCAGGATGTTTTCTCCTTGTATGAAAATCATGCAGGTTTATTCAGTAATGCCAAAGAATTAAAGTAATGTAGTAATCCAAAAAATAAAATGCTGACAGTCTTCCTCTTATTGCATAACTTGGTCCAGTGCCATGGAAAAATACATCAAATTAATAAAATCAGAACAAAGAGTTTTTTCCTTATATGTGCTGTTGAGGCTTTATGAATACACCTTTCTTCTGCCACTGTTTATTTATTTTATGTCACCCTGGAAAAGTCTATATGGTGAATAATTAACTTAGGAAATCTTGGGAGCCTGGTGTCTCTGAAGAAACACAAATGTTTCTTTCTGATCTTCCTCCCAGTTTAATGGACTCTAAAGTAGTTCTTGGATTTAGTCCACTGACTGAACAGCATTGGCCCAAACCATCAATTTTGAGTAGCATAAAGATATGATTTGGAAGGAAAAGAGGTTTGGTTGTTTTTTTTTTTTTTAAATGAAGGTGGTTAAAAACTTAGACAAGAAAATAGGGAATTAAATCTCCTGCCTCAGGAAAGAAGTGCAGGACAGCAGCAGGAATAGATAGAAGCAGAGTCCAACAGCTGGAGCAAGAAAATATAAAGCATTCTATAGGCTAGCCTAAGATGGGAACTGAAACCTGTTCCTCCATGGCATAGATTGATTTGGCCTTAGGAAAAACAGTGATAGAGCTGCTTTCACATGTTTTCTAGCTGAGTAGGAAAGATAATCATGAAAGACCCTTAACTTTTTATTTTGGAATCTGCAAGAAGATCGAAATAGACCATATGCTTAGTGCAGGCAATATCAGTGTTTGATGGCTGTAAACCTTTCAGAATTGCTAAGGAAATTAGCAGGAAATGAAAAAAGCCCTCCTCCAGTTCTATTTTTACCTTTCATGACATTGTATTATATTATCTAGTTTAAGTATAAAGAAATAATGGCTTAAGTATTGAAAAAAGCCTATTTCCTTGAAATATCAAGGAAAAAAAAAGCTCTCTCGAGAGCAGAAAACCTGAAAGAACCTTTCATATAGGTGCAGGTGCTCAGAGGAACTTGTTTCACATTATTAAGTCTGTAAAGTTCTCAGCCAATTTGCATGTAAAATAAACTTTAACATCTAGCACCGAAAGCCCAAGTTCTGGTTTAACGTAACACTGACTCAATCAAGGTGACTAAAAATCAAGGTGTATTTCTTTATTATTGATAGAAATATGTATCTGATATATTTCAGTCTGTCTTTGCATTAGTACTTCAAAAGTTGTGCCACTGTTCTATCGATCATGCAACTGAAAATAAAATTGAGGATTTGCGTGTACTAAGCAAAGAAGTTGAGTTGCCTCAAGTATTCTCCCCAACCCAGCTACAAAGGGGACACAGTGAACTGGTCTGATATGTTGCATCTGTGACTCAAAACTGTCTCTGACTGAAATAAATACAGTTCTTTTAGAAGACAAGTCAGAGGAAAATGGCAGTTTTCTCAGGGAAAAGACTTGCATCTGCTCAGTATGACACTTTTCTCCTGACTGCTATTTTAAATGGCCATCTGGTATGAGTCTGCTCCAGCCACATACATGTTCTGAGCAATTTCTCCATCTACCTCTAGTACTTTGGAGGCAGAGGCTTCACAGACCAATAGAGATATGATCTGGGAAGCCAGCCTAACCATATTGCAGTTGAACATCCCTGCATCTCCAAAGCAGCCAAAAGAACTGGATGAAGAAGCAGTTTCCAAGGCACCAGATGCTGTTGCAAACTAGTTATGCAGAGCATGTTGTTTTCTTTTTGAGATCTTATTTCCATCATTCTGCAATGGGAAGGCACAGAGAGAGGGATGGTTTAATGGTTTAACCTCTGCCAGCAGCTAAACACCATGCAGCTGTTTGCCCAACAATTCCCCTCTCCCTCTACCTCCCCCACCCACTCTCCTGTGGGATGGGAAGCAGAATTGAGAGGAGGAAAAAAGGTTGGACGTCCGGGGTTGAGATAAGTATAGTTTAATAGAGCAACATAGCAAGAGAAGAAAACAACAGTTCTGATGATAGTACTAATGAAATGATATACAAAGAGTGATAGAAACTGGGAGGCTCTACTTCTGTACCTGAGACACTGCTTTCCCTGCTCTGCCCACACTGAAGCTGTGTGCTGAAACAAGTTGAAAACAAATCCCTGCACGCTGGCCCAGCCCTCACTGATACAGCAGGCATGACATCAGTATAGTATTGAATATTCCATTGTCTGGTTTGGTTGCTTACCCTGGCTATAGCCTCTCCCAGCTTCAGGCTTTCCCAGCTGTTTGTGTTCATTAACCCAAACTGAACCCAGGACAGATAAGCCAAAGTTGGAGCTATGGTCTACCAGAAGTGGAGGTATTGTGTTTTGCTTTTCAAAAACAAGATGTCTTGTTCAAGACAAAACATGAAAGTTCTCTCTACATTTTGACATTTGTGCCTCTTCCTCTCCTGAAGTCTTTGAGAGAAAGAGGTGCTGAAAGTCGTTAATTCTTGCAATGTGAATTCCTAACAATATGTTTTTTAGCTTCAGAGCAGGAGACACCTAGTTTCAAACCTGCCCTCACGATTTCCTGCTAGTATCTCCTCCTTCACCATTTCTTTAATCATTCTCTCTTCTGTCTCTACCTATCCTGTTCATTGTGTTTTCTTTAAATAGTAAATTGGTCGACTACAATGCAATACACATTCCACCATTATTCTTGAGGATCTTTGTGGATATGTAACAAGCTTGTTTATCTTCCCAGCTTGTTGTTTTTTTTTTTTAAATCCATCCTTGTCAAACTAGGGAGTAGCTGCTACTGATGTATAATCTGTTCTTCATCTTCTTCCTAACACTGCACCCAAATTCTTTGGCAGCTTGCAAACAGTTAGTGCTTGTTTTGGAATGTCTTTGATCACTGAGATGGGGCCAGGACATGACACTCACAGCTAAGCTGTACCTTCTGCACTTGCCTCTTCTGCATTCACAGTGATGACATTTTGATTTGTCTTTGAGTTTGGTTTAGTTGTGTGGTCCTGAAACTGTTGATCAGAGACCCTCAGTTCTCTAATATCCAGAAGCACTCACAGATAGTGCTCACCACTGACTGGGAACAAGAGGAAGAATAGTCCATTTTCTATTAAGTGAGAATCTCCAAGTGATTCTTGGTATTGCACAATAGATTGCAATCCCCGATTTCACAGTTTATATGTACAAAATCTTCTTGGAGCAATAGGCTCGGCTATGTACTCCTGCTTTGTCATTTTATGGGGAATCAGAAATGCAGTAGTTCAAGCTACAGGCTGAATGGAGAGAGGGCAGCTAAATATCTGTTTTACCACTACTGATTCCTCTGCCATCTTCATTGAAATGGTTTAATTCTATATTACTCAGAAGAATTACATTTACATAAAATGAGTTTCTGTGGTTAGGGAATCGATTCCCTGATTTCTCAAAAATCTTCTTAACCAGATACATATATCTCACATTATTATAGATTTCTTTAACCCCATTAAATAAGGTTAAAGTTGATTTATTTAAAATTTTATTAACATCTAAAAAAATCCCCTGTCTTAGAGTTCATATATTTAAGAACTCAAAACAAAACTAGGTGAAATTGTTAATTATGCATAAGCAATTTTTAAGAACTGTTATGCTTCAGCTTTCTTTAATATGTTTTTTCAGTTTAAAATTAATATATAAATTTGCTATGACTTTATGATAATAGTTGTTATTTCCCCACTAAAGTATGGGAAATAATATTTTTCTTTTCTGCTTTACAATCCTTTTTGCCTTCTGATGTGTAGAAATTCCACATAAATATAGCAGAGCAATCAGTGAATCTTTAGAAAACACACAAAGGACTAAACCAGACACATCAATGAGCAACTTGTTCGTCTATTTCATGCTCTAGATGGTATTTTTAGCCCTCATCAAGCTTTAAGACATTAATTGGAAGTCCTAAGTATTTCTCTACTTTCAGATTGCATTCTCCTGATACAATGAGAAGCTAACACTGAGAAACAGAAACTCCACTTGACTTAGCACAGGTGAACCCTCAACAACATGAATGTATTTAAAAAGAGTTTTCATTTAAATGCAAATGAGAAACTAAACAGATACAAACACATGCATTACAAGATGTAGCACTTCTGTGCATGGAAGACCATTGACTCCATGTTTGGGTCTTGGTGGCATTCAGATCTGTATCTGATGGCATGGTATCCTTAGGTTATTAAAAGTAACTGACAGCAGCAGTATGTCTCTACAGGGGTTGAGTATTGAAGAAGATGTATCAGATCCCACTAGCCAGGTACACAACACTGCAATCTGAAGAAGCTCATGGGTCTTGAGTCTGATTTGAAGTTTAAGGGTGCTGTGTTCTTCTGCCTCTGTCCAGATTTCTCCAATTCCTGCCTTCTTCCTTGCTCCCTCCATTACTTCCCCTTTCCTTCCAGCACTCCTCACAACCCTTCTAATATGAGGCAGCCTCTTCTCTTTCAGTGAGCTGGAAGCCATCAGGCAAAGCAGTGGGAGCATATGAGAGAGTTTCCTTGCGTGTGATTTTAGTTCCTGAGTTACAAATGCTTGAGTAATTGCAGAGGAACAAATTCTTGTCCCTTTCTACCCCATGGTGGACCATGCTAAGCAGACAGAGATTCTTGGTGAAATGCAGGTGTCAACCTCTAATATATAATCTATTATTAGGGACAAACTGAGAATTTTCATAATTTTATATGATCACCAAATTTGGGCAAATTTACCAAGGAATGACTAAAGGTAAATTCTTAATGCCCTGACATATTTCAGATCCCATATTTCAGGATTTCACTGATAAATAATGTTATTTTAATGTGGGTAAAATAACATTATATCCTTAATGTCATTCTGATAAATGGGCCAACACTTTCAACTGAAACTTTCAAATAAAAGCCAGTCTGTGGCAAGTGTTTTTATGCCCTATTCTAACAAATAAAGCTGAACAAAGTTATAAGGATTTAAAACTTGGCATCTTAAAATTGTAAGGGTTGGACATTTTCAATTATAGACTTTTTAACCTCAATTCCTTGTAGCTACATCTTCTGCTCTTGCTATTAGGATAATCATCCTGTCAAAATTCCTTGATATAAAGAAGGAAAAATGGTGCTCATATAATAAACACAATAGATATTTACCAAATAAATGGCATAGCCATGCATCTTACAGTGTTTTCACCTTTTTCCCAGACTATTTTCCCTTGTAAGGTTAATTCAGAGTACATACTTAAAGTAGCCTTCAATTACTGAGCTACAGCTAATTGCTATGCTTCTGCTCGATATTTTGTAGCTAAGTTAACCCATCACAGCAAGACCCACTGCAGCTGTAGACAGGAAATGCTTGAAGAAGCTTAGAAAATTTTAGATAATAGTTTATTCAGGTTGTCGAGAGTTTAAAACTGAATAGTCTTGCAGAAGTGTATGACTTCATTCCACACTTCATTCCTAAAAGGCAGCACAGGGAAAAGAGTAGCAGAATTAGCTTGTCATCTGATGATTAAAATTACATTGATCATGTAACAAAGGTGATCTTAGTTGCTGGCTGACAAGACTCCAGCAAGGCTGAAAACTAAAAGCAGGAACATGATGTAAATAGCATGTGAATTTACATTAATGTTACTGCTTTCCCAAGCAGATAGGTGAGAAGCTTCTTCATCAGAGAACACCAATGGAGAGAGCAACATCAAAAGCACCTTAGCTGTACTATAAAACCTTTACAGAAGTGCTTGAATCAGAACAAGTTTGTTTTAAAGTACCTGTGCGGAATCTCCTTGTAGTTTCTAGTGACTAATGGTTCTTAGACACACTTGTTTTGCACAATGTAACTTAACAGATTTCAAGGACAGCAAAGGCTTTTAAACCCTCCCCCCGCGTCATTCCGAATCTCTACATTGGTCATATTTTCACACTGTCATTTTGAACAAGTAGTGCACAGCATCTACCATTTGCCTCAAATTTTATCAGCTGTCAGAGAGTCTTTGACAACATGAACAGAGAGGCTATGACACATACTGGAAATTTATAGATTACTGTGCAAAGCTGTCTGGCTTTTGAAGGATTTTTGTCAGGAAGGAAAATGTGCCCTCTTCTTTCTATTTCCTCCTTACTATTCTGATCTCTCCATCTCTATTGCTGCTAGTCAGAACTCATCCTCTTACCCTAGTGTCTGTAGTGATACAGTGATTTTTCTAATGATACTCACTATCTGAGAACTGCAAAAGGTGCTTGGAAAGAGTAATTGAGAACAAGCAGGTTGTACCACTTGCATGCAAGCTAAAAACCCCACAAGAACTATGGAGTTCCATATATAAATTTGAATGATCTGGGTAATCCCAGATACCACTCCTGGTGAATTTCTTACAGGCTATTATTCTTCCCAAGTCTTGTAATTTTATCTGTAAGATAATACATTGGTTACATGGTAAAAATGAGTTTTCAGATACTTCTGTGTTGTCCAAGTCCAACATCAGTGGTTTTAGCATGAAGTTTGGTAACTTTAGTGGCAATGTGCTAAACAAGATCATTTAGAGCTACAGGAGACCAACATATCTTTTCAATTGTTGGCACATAAGGTTTGAATATAAATGTGTTTTCCAAACAATAATGAAATTATTCAAAGTCTTGAAAACCTGAAGATGTATCTGTCACTGTGTGGATCACATGCAGGAAAAGGGGTTTACTAGAGACAGTCCAGTTCAGTAACAACTATCATGTCATGATTTTAGTGAAGCAGGAACTTTGGGGGGTGAATAACTGCAAGGATCTCACTTAATGTTCTTGGTAACACTTGGTGTGGTCACCAAGAGGAAAGAAGATAGCCATTACAATTTTATGGATTGAAATTATGAAACTTGTCTAAATTGTGCTAAGTTTTGTATTGTTTTCAGAGCCCAAAATTATATATTTGTTGTCATGTTGGGGTCAAGCTTAGTAATTCTCAATAATGTACTAATTTGATCCTGATTCTGACTTGATAATAAATCTTATCATAAACATATACACCTTTTGTCAGTAAACCTATGAAGAGAAGAAATGTGGTTCTTTGTGAAAATATCCCACTGAATTAAAGAAGAAAAACAAAAAAGTAAACCTACCAGATCTATGGAAATAGAACATCTAGAAATGACATAATGAAGTTAAGAAAGTGTGCACCCATCAGGTAGTCTAGAAATGAAAATAAAATTTCTCTTTGCAAAAAGAATAATGAGACAGTTTTCTAAATGTGAAGCAGCATTTGCTAAATGTGCATGTATTTTTTATTACTTCTGTCCTTTGGAGGAAAAGTACAATATATGCTTGTTTTACATGATCGCATGTTGGAACTTGACCTTCAAAGATGACGCTGAGAGTACATCAACTACAGCGTGATATAGCGCACAAGGAATCAATTTTTTTTGAAAACAGAATGTTATTTGAATTTTGAAAATAAAGATTCTCCATGTGGTTGCTTCTCAGAGATTTATAAGAAAAAAAAGCAGTTTTTAGAATATCAAGTAACAGTAATAATGATGTACGTACATTCTATTTTGCAAGTTTATCCATATCTTCTGCAGTATAATTGCTAACTGCATTGTCATGCCAAACTATCAGAGTATACTCAATACCTCATGGCAACAAATTTAACATGTTATATCTTATTCTTCAATTTTATATGTAAACAAATGTGGTACTTTGAACCAAAGTTCCTCATCAACAGTTTCCTCTTTTGTTTTACTTGCTAGTGGGGATTACATTTTCCATAAAATTCCATTGTGTTTGAAGATGAGAATTACACTGTTTGGCTTCTATACTATATTTTTACAGTAAACTCTGAGGCTAATACATTTCAAGAAATACTAGATAATTGTCAATGTATCACTTTAATAGTGACTATTCAATGCTTTTTATACTAAATATGTGGCTAGAAAAATGTAAACCTCATGTCAAGAACAGATATGTGAACTCTATTAACTACTATGACAAGAGTTTAAAAACTAGCATGAAAGTTTAAATTGATTTTAAAGTAGTTTTTACATATATAGTAAAAATTAAATTCTTCAGTAGTTTAGATGAGAACATTGGAAAGTATCCATATATCTTGGTCTCTTATACAAAAAATATAAAACCTCCCTGAAGTATTTAAACAAATGTATAGCATGCAACAACCCCTAAAATAAGCAGCACAAAAGCAAGTAGCAGTGAAAAGCAGAAGCCCTGTGCAACACAACACAGTTTATTGAACATTAGTGATATGCAAGGGTAAAACATTTTTCTTCTGCCTCAAAGGAAGCAAAATAATACAATACATTCTTAACAAGAACAAGTGAATGAGATCAAAGTGGCTGTTGTTAACATTTCTGGCAGATTCAGTATTTGGCAGCCATTGTGTCAATGTTAAAATTAATCTGTAAGAGCAAGGAGGGATCACATTCATTTGGAGAGACCTCCCATCCTGAGAGCTGTTCAGGTTCCACCTCACACTAACAGGACTCTGCTCTGGTGGGCCTGGCATGGTTCCAGTTTGCTACATGAATCTCAGTCAGTTCAAACCAGGGCTGCCTTATAAAGTTAATACAGTTATTTACACTGAATGAGCAAGTATAAGCAGCACCACAAAGTGCTATCTTCTAAACATACCCTCAGAGAGCAGTGGAGAGCCATGGAGGGAAAGAAAGCAGTGGGATAACTCTGGACACCACCATCCACAGTCTGCTCCAGAGGGAAGGTCAAAGTATATTTTCCTGCACATGGAAAATCTCTCTTGGCTTCCAGATAAAGCACTGCTGAGGTCAGAGTTAATCCTTCTTGTAGATAACAGGCATATCAGCAGAAATGTGTCTGCTCCCAGATCTGTAAATTCAGTGTGAAGATGCTCGAGAGCTTTGTTTCTTTCATGCCTGTTCTCTGCTGCTATTGCTCTTCCCCACCTCTCATTAGCAGCATGGTGGGAGGTTTGGTTTTACAGCATTGAGTGATGGATTTAAAACTAGCTCCACCATGTAAACACATTTTCTGTCCAGTTATTTGCACAGTTCTCATACTGCTCCTTCACTGGCCTTTTCTCAGGTCTTTCCAACACACCTCAGATTCCCAATGCCTTAGGTTCAGGGTCTACAGATGTTGCCCTTTTACCCAGTGAGTTGCCTCTGGACGTGCACTTTCTCTTCTGCCTAGAGGGTCACAGGACTCAGACTGTTTCTTAATGGACCATATTACTTTGGACTCAAATCTTAACATTTGAAATACAATAACCTATGGTGAGCCAAGAGCTCTGAGGTGGCCTCACCAAGTGGTGAGGTCCACCTGGTGGAGGTCCCACGTCTTGGCTTTGCTTTGGTCTTATTCCTGGCCTGCATTGTCTCACTGGCTCTGTCTTTTCCAGCATCCAGGCCCACTTGGCTGAACTTCCCTTCGCTTAGGTAAAGAAACACTTTTGTTGAGCTGGAACAGGATAATTTCATCCAGCATGAGAAAGACAAAGCAACCCTTATTGGGGCAATCAGCCACTGCTCTTCCACAGTACTGGTCCCAGACTCAGACCCTGAACAGAAGTCCTTAATTTAGATTTACTCCTAAGCCCTCCCTACACTCCATAAACACCCAGGTCCTGCAGACATAGCTCCTACCACTGTGAGCACACAACCTTCTCCTCCCTCACCATGTAACCTTCTCTTGGATGACAATTGAAACCAAAGTTTCCTTTCCTCTCCTGAGTCAGATATCCCTACCTTGGGAGCAGTAAGGTGGTGGTCATGGTTGGAAAGAGGAGCCCACAATGGCAACCCTTAAAAGTTAGGAAGAGCAGCTCCTATCCCTCTGCAAATGAAGTGAATAGAGATCACTTTCATCTTCCTGTGCTCAGTCTCAGCACCCAGAGTTGAATCCAGACTGTCCATGACATGGCTGTACACCAGAGCCAAGAGGATAGTGAATGTGATCCAGTATAAACAGGGAAGAGGGAAAGGAAGCTGGCAGCTTTCAGAGAGGTGCTGAAAAATGCCAGTGTGCAGGAGTAGGAGGAGTGAAGCAGCCAAACATGGTGCACAGCCAAGCACTGCCAGGTCCCTGGTTCCAGCTGGCTCTGTGGCCAGCCCAGGAGGGACAAAAGGTGAACATTGTGAGAATTCCTACAGGCAGCTATGAGCAGCCAGCAGCTACTTGCAGCTTCTTTGGACTATATGTTACATAGATTTTGTTTCCTGCCTTCATGGCTGTCACTCCCAAATCTGGAGCATGGTCCTCTGCACCTGTTTCATTCTTTTTATAGTTGTACCACTGAAAAGGAGCCAACCCCTTTGCAGGGATAACTTAGAGTTATCACCAGAAAATAAAAAAAAATAATTGTGGAAAATGAGTCCTTGTTGCTAAGTTTCATCATCCAAACATTCCGAGAGCATCCCTGTATGTATGTATGTATGTATGTATGTATGTATGTATGTATGTAGTTTCAAATACTCAGCTGATAGATTTAGTTAAGTTTCATATAGAGAGAATTAACAATTTGGTCTTAAAATGTGAGAGTCTCTGGTGATCATCAACTGTGATCTGTTGCAGTGCTTTGGTACCAGAGGAGTTTGGGACAGTCAGAATTTAAATTCAGTGATGGTTCTGAAGCATGGATATGTGAAATGTCATGGAGATGATTCAGTGTTTTCAACAGTGTGCTGATCTCAGTGACAGCATTGCTCCACAGAGTAGATGGCATCCATTATGGAGGGATGGCTAAGGAGAAAATCGCCAAGTCAGTCTTTGCAACACATGAAAGAACTAAGGACCTGTCTCTTGGCTAGAGTGGAATGACTATTGAGGTACAGAGAATGGAACATCTACTTAGACCATGGCCAGTTAAAGGAGCTTTACAGTAGAGGACAAAGAGACTGTCTCTTCAAAGGTAAGATTTGTGTCCTTTGAGATTGATTTCCAGGTGTGTAAGCACTGAATTCACAGGAGACTAAGTCCTTGTAAACTGGTCTTTTGCTACATTATGTAGGATCTGAATTAGGCTACTGGTATAGCTTACTTCCCAGCTGGTGAGTTGTGGCTACAGGTCCCTGCCTGAGGCCTTGCTGAGTGAGACCTCTGAGTGCGACTTATAATCAGGATTTATCAAAGAGGATGACACTGGAGTTTCATTTATCAGACATGCATTTAGCCCTCAAGCAGGCAGGTTGCCCAAGATAAACATCAGCAGATAATTTCAGTACAAGGAGATGCTGGACAAAATTAGATGTTACCCAAACTCTGATTATAGCCAGAATCAGAATTCTGAATCAGTCTGAGCCAAAGCATCCTTGAGCTGAAAAACAACAGCCTTGAAAGTCTTTAAGCAGCATCCAGGATATTTTTGTGGTATTCTGTGCTTCTTCTTTTTGATGTGTATAGAAGTTGATTTCAGCTAGCCCCAGAAGCTGTTGCCATTAAGATAAGGTTCAGTCTATCTCCTTTGCCAAATTGACTTATGGAACCTCTGCTCATGTTCCTGAAGTTTCCTACTGAAACTGATCTTTTCACATATGCTCTCTTCATCCATCTCTCCTCAAGGACCCCATTTTACCCTCACCTTAGCTCAAGTATGCTGATGTTCTCTCTTTTTTTCATCCAGACAAATAGTGTCTAGCCATTCCAGTGAAATGATTTGTTGCTGAAAATGGCTAGTGAAGGTTTGTCCTCATTACCTCAGCTGGTATCACAAATAATTGAACAACCAATTTATGTGGTAGACATTCCTCTTCCTCAATCCCTTGTCATATTTAATACTGTTATAAAAAAAAAACAATTCCATGAATAAAACTGTAAATGGTTAACAATGGTTAACATCAGTTTACTCATTTTTATTGGTGATTGATGGATGGATGGAGGCACAGAAATCTGTTATTGGCAGGCAACAGGTCATTTCTCAGAGTAAGATGGGGCAGTGGAAATTGATGGTTTTCTGGGTGATGAAGATGGTCCTGCTGTAAAGTATGAGGTGAAAATTGGACTGGCTGAGTGGTAAGCAACTTGAGAGAAGTACAGAGAAAATAATTTCAGTTGAGAATGATTAAAAAATTATAGGGGTAAAAAGCTTTAAAATCCACTTTGTACCTTGTAAGTCCAAGCATCCCATGAAGTCTTCCATGGTGCCACAGATTAGTTGAACTTAGTAGACAGAAGTGCTATTCAGGAGAGAATAGCAAATAACAAAATGTTCAAACTTCAGAACTCAAGCACAGATTTTTTATTTATCTGCAATCAGAACTCAGAATTTTTCTGGAGATAACAGAATAAATTTGGCAAATCCCATTAGGGACAGGAAGCATTATTTGAAATGAAACGAATATTTGGAACTGATACAGTTGCTAATAATCAATACCAAGTACAGAGCAAACAAAAATCATAGAAGAGAATCACATAACAAGAAACACATAACTGAGAGATTACTCACAGCATTTCTACCTTCTTAACAGGCCTTCTTCATACACAGCTTATGGTGCCCAGTTTACCTGTATAAAATAGCTTTATCTTTAGATGCATTGGATAACTGTTGTCAGGGGAGAACTTTACATGTTCAGTACCTCTGAAAAGGCTGAAAATGTCAGTTGGTGCATGCTTATGATTTGAAAGCCTGCAGTTAGACTTAGGAAAGGCAAGGCAGACAACCTCCGTGATTTTAAACATGACTCTCAGTCATTTCTGTTGCTCTTCAAGAATCACTTTGTGGTACTTCTTACAATTAGCAGAGTGCCTCAGCTTTATTTCTAACCTTTTTTTTAGAGAACATTCTTGGTGTGGTTGGAAAGAAAAATCTCAAAAATGTGACCTTTCATAGTTCAGAAAAAAAGACTACAATTAAGAAGACTTAAAATTATTATTTTTCTAATATTATTTCAGGGTTAGTATGATGACATGGTGATCATGAAACAAATTTAGGAAATCTAGAGTTGACACTAAATGAAACATTAACCATAGTTACATCAGAAATTATTATCCAAAATGGATCAATAAATTATATTCTAAAAGATAAGTACATTCTTTCAAGAATATGTAACCTAAATTGGCCTCTATTTAAAATAAATAAATAAACAGTGAAGACACAGAAAATCCCAGTGCTTGCTTGCTTTTTTTTTTTTTTGGTATGTGTATGTGTGTAAAGAGAAGAGGAAATAGAGTAACCAAGAAGAAGGTAAGTAGTAAAAGATAATACCTGAAGAGGTAATTAGTTTAGAATCTCTTGTATTTTCAGACTTCTTCGCTTGTTAACTGTTTCAAAGTATATTTGAAAAGTGTCCAGGTAATAGGTAAGTGTGATCTTAAGTGAAATGAAAAAAGGGGATAAAAAATAATTAAAATGTATTTGAGTAACTGCAGAGATACAAAGGCAATATGTAGAAGGAGGCAGATTCTTCTTACTTTAAATGTGAATTAATTGTATCCTAGGGAAGGAAATGGAAAGATGGAAATCTACATCTGGAAAAGATATGAAAGGGATTTTGCCTTTGATGTATGGATGAATTAACTCTAGAATTGTATCTCTACAAATGAGGATAGCATAAATGGTGGAAAACAGAAAAAAATGAGGAGTTGGGTCATTTTAAACATGTACTCCAAGTTAGGGTCAGATGTCTTGGAATTAGTGAAGGCAACTCTTCCTGAAAGGAACAACTTTTTGAATGAATAAAATAAGAGTTTATTTTAAAATCTCTTAAAAAGCAACATTTTCTCCCATTTGATGCTGTAAGAGTTGGAACTCTTGAATCAATTTTGGACTTTTTATCTACACATGGAATTAGCACATTAGATGTCAGAAATTACATCACCTCTAGCAAATTAAACACACCCATCAGTTCTCTCATACGTGCAATGCTACAGGCTTGGGGAACAGTGGTTGGAAAGCTATCTGGCAGTAAGGGACCTGTGGCTACTGATTGACAAGTGAATGAGTAAAAGCCAGCAGTGTGCCCAGGTGGCCAAGAAGGCCAATGGCATCCTGGCTTGTATTAGAAATAGTATGTCCAGCAGGACCAGAGAGGTGATTGTCCCCCTTTACTCAGCACTGGTGAGGCCACACTTCAAGTTCTGTTTACTGTTATGGGCACCTCAATACAAGAAAGATACTGAGGTTCTGGAGCAGGACCACAGAAGCAATTAAGCTGCTGAAGGGTCTGGAGAACAAGTCTTATGAAGAGCGTCTGAGGGAACTGGGGCTATTTAGTCTGATTAAAGTAGTCTGAGGGGAGACCTCATCACTTTCTACAATTACCTGGAAGGATGTTGTAGAGAGGTGGGTGCTGGTCACTCATAATTAACTAGTGAAATAGAACAAGAGGGAAAGGCCTTAATCTGCATCAGGAGAGGTTTAGACTAGACATTAGGAAAATTTTTTCACTGAAAGGGTTGTCAGGCATTGGAACAGGCTACTCAGGGAGGTGGTTGAATCACCATCCCGCCCCTGGATGTGTTTAAAAGCCATATATATGTGATGCTTGGGGATATGGCTTAGTGGTGGACTTTGTAGAGTAGGGTTAATGGTTGGACTTGATGATCTAAAAGATCTTTTCCAACCTAGATGATTCTATTATTCTGTGTAGGTCAGCTGTCTGGGAGCAACCACGTCTAGCTACAAGACTCAGACACCAAACTGGGGTGACCATGAACAAGCTTTCTCCCAGGAAACAGCCTCAGAATTATTTTTTTTTTTTGCAAAAACTATGCCTGGGAATCACATGACAGAGTAAGGCCACCAAAAATGTGCCAGGGAGAAGTGTAACAGTCGTACTCCAGCACCCAGGCATGGCTAAATTTCCTTGCGTGGACATATGCAGGTTGCCCAAAGGTTACATTCAAAAGCCCAGTCCAAGCACTCATATGGCTTTAGGCATCAAAAAAGAGATTCAGACTGCCTTATTTCTGGGGCAGTATGTCTTCTGGCTCTGTATTCAGTTAGAGAAGGGAGACATGCACTATAATGCACAGCCCCATTTCTGTGCTTCCTACACCACAGGAGACAAGAGAACAGCCCTTGAGTGAACTACCTAAATCTCTCATCACCACTTTAATGGGACATGTCACACAGGGTACCTAACTCCATGCACAGCTGGCTGCCTGGTGGCAACCCACAATAACCACAGTGCCCCCCACCACTAATATGGCATGGGATCCTCATTAAGTATATAGGTAGAAGTCCCTCTTTTATACTTTTGTAACTTTTTGCATTACCTTCTGAAAAAAGACATTGTGTCTTTTCAAATTTTTCACATGCAGGCTGTTGAAGCAAGAAAAAAAGACTGCATATAGTTAAATAATTGCTTAGATGTGTATCCCATTTTTTTCCACGAAAATACAGACTGAGGGATGCTATGCTCGGCAGAACGTTATTTTCCTCCATCAACTATTTGCTACTTTGGAGGCAAGGGGTCAGGCACTTGATTAGATGAATTACAACTTAAAGTCCCCTAGTATAAACTATGTCATGCCCCAGGCTTCTCAAAACAAGGCACTCTATTTTAACTCATAATGGGTAGCTGGATTCAGTAAATGGCCTAATCAAAGCAACATAAATATTTATGGGAGAATTTTTCTAATTAAGGTATGAGGTTGTTTAGATGTTATCAGTTTGAAAGGGCTTTCCCAACAAGAAAATGGCTGTTAGGAGACATTAGGAAATGGTTAAACTCTGAGGGATTAAAAGGTCATTGAAGTGGCAACATACAGAATCTATTATAGTTGAAATTTAGTTTACATTCATGTCTGACATGTCTTCTATATCTGGAATTATAATAGCATCTTCCATGCAGAAAAACAAAATGGTAATTTTGTTTAATTTTTGAAAAAAAATAAAGTAACATTACAGAAGATTGCCTAAACTATGTATTTAAGACCATTTAAGAACATTTTAGAAATTAAATGCTCTAAAAAGAAACATGTTTTAAAATTCTTGCCTCATACTTTGCTCCATTAAAACCTGAAAACCTGAAGATGGCTGAAGATCTCAGAATTTGCTCCCAGTATCAAAGCTACACAGTGACTTTAGATTTCATATCTAACATGGTTGTCCTTTACTGCTATTGTTCTTTGCTAATGTTGTGAATGGTGATGGCAAAATATTCAGGATAGATGACATTTTGGTAACCATGTTTTTTGGGTCTCCTACTGCAAGCACTAACAATATACAGATCATATTCAGAGCCTTGTTACACTGGTGTAAATGTTAAGTAATTTCAGTGCCTTCAAGAAAGTTTTTCTAGGTTTACTCTGGTGTGTCAGTAGATTTCATCCCTTGAAGTAAAATTTGTAAGTTTTGTAAGTTGTCTTATAGGGAAAGAGCTTTATAAAACTGGCTATATGAAGTACAGACCCAACTGTTCCTTGGGGGAAAATGTAGTTTCTGTGGGACTTCATTATTCTGCTAGGAAGTCTGCGTGTGTCTGCCATATGGTATTTTACTCCGAGGGTATAACTCAAAAGGAAAACTCAGAAAAAGAGAAGAGAATGTTCTACAAACCTTCGTCTTTGAGCAAAATCTAGGTATTTTAAAACTTTTCATTGAGAAAGTATAAAATGATTCAGTGATAAAGTATAGAAATCTAAATGACATCAACAACATTATTAATTATCTCTGTCTACCTTTTCATAGTCAGCATCTGTAAGAAGACCAAGTTCTAGCAGTTAAACATTACTGCTTTCCTGAAATAATGAACTCTGTACTTTTTGATAGTTTATATCAGGTGCAACCAAACTGGACATAAACTGTAGTTAGGCAGCTTTGTTCATTTAGAATGTCATCCTAACCCAATGCATGAAAAGTGTCTCCTGAATATCACAGCTGTAACCTTGCTAAATGCATCTGCACAGCTGAGACCACAGGAACTACTTCTTCAAAACCATAAAAAGGCATGTTCAGAGAGTAATCACATTCAAATGTTAAATAAATTAGATTCTAGGCTTTATTCTCTAACTAACCTGTGATGAACACTCCACTTCTATACATGAGTGCAGTGATTTAGAAGACTGGGTGCTATTGGTGACAGTTCAAATATCAGAGAACATTGCAAATGCTCCATAGCAAAGAAAAAATGTTTGGAGGAAAGCTGCATGGTATGGTGCCCTTGACATATGGGCTGATGTTGTTTGGCTGTTTGATTGAGATGTGTCTGTATATGGCAGAAAAATAAAATGTAAGGAAGCCAGAAGTATCTGGTTTGAAAGCCTGAGAGTTTGGGGAGCTTGTTGGATGTTGTCCAAGCCTCGGTGGCCTTGGTCACATAAACCTCTGTGATGCTCATGCTCACACTGTTGCTCCCCAGCCATTAGTCAGAGGCCTAAGTGCTGACTGATCAGCCAGAAGTACAAATTTGATCTGGCTCAAGAATGGGCACATGATCACATTTCTGTCTAATTAGCTAGAACACACCATACTGAGCTTTCACAGAGTTTATGTTGGCTTTATACCAGCTGGGGGAGGATGGATGACATTCAGTATAGCATAAGTTAGTGTGGTGTGGACCAACAATACCTGATGTGAGCTGGTCTGCTGGGTACAGATAATCTGTGAGCATTTCTGGGTGGATTTGAATGGGTGGTACTACGTCTGAATGCTGCATTTTGAGTTGCAGCACTTCTGGTGTGATAACAGCTTAAAAGGCTGGATGTAACTGAAACTGCTCAACTGCAGTTTCAGTTTTGCAGCTGCTGTCTTACAGAGAAGAAATTATTTAGAAATCATTTACTTTCCCCTTTCTGATGGATAGTCTTTCTGTAGGTAGAGTGGCACCCAGTCATGTATGCTGATAAGTACTGTTGAGATACTAAAAGTGAAGCGACCCTGGGACTCCTATCTCTCTGACATCTCCAATATTTCTGATCATAAATGACTGTGCTAATGGCCAGCTATTGTCCACAGTGCTGGATGTCTATAGATAGGCTTACTGAATGTCTCTTGGCCATATATATGTGTTTTTCCATTCTCAGGGGAAAAAAAAAAAAGAAAGAAAAAAGATGTTTGGGCTTTCAAAAAGGTTATCTATGAAAGAATCAATGTGTTAAAATAATGATTCCTTGTTGCCCAAGTGCCACATAAAAGAAGACAAGAGGAGAAATAGTACTTGTGGGACAATTATCACAGCACAGGAGTAAAATGTGATGTGACATGACATGTGTGCACTTTGTCATATGGCTGTAAGGCCTGTGTAGACAGGGTCATGTAACTGCAGCTCCCATTACTTTACTGGATGCGCAGCCAAGAAATTACATCTTTCCTTAGGTCCAACTCCCACCCTTGTCAGCAGTTTCTCAGTAGAATCCATAGAAATATTGCTGTGCTTCAGGCATTTTTAAATAAAACCAAACTGACTAGAGATCATCTCATTTTGCAAGCCCACTTCATTTTCTAGGCATATGGTTCCCATAATGTTTTAGTATTATGCAGCATTCTTGTGAGTGGATGTGACTGGGCACATGGATGGTGGGTGGAGGAGGAGGTTGGTCATGGAACCAGTTCAACAGGAGTGAGATAGCTTTTACTGCACTGTGCCCACCATATAAAGAGACAAAGTCTAACAGTAAACAATTTGACACTGGAAGATTATCATTGATTGCAGGGCATCCTTAAAGCCTCAGACAGCTCTATTTTCCCTGGGTACAATGGCAGCTATCAGTCATTTTTAGGTTGCTCTTAAACTTGATGATAGTAATTTTCTGGAAGCTAGCAATTATATTCCATTGCAATAATTTATTGCATCTCTAAAATCACCTGGAGAAACAGCCTTCCTTCATGACACAAATGTAAGGGGTTCTGTCTTCAGGAAGAGAAGGTTCCTATCCACAGCCTTGGCACCAGGCAGCTTCCTGGAAGTCTTGCTTGTATGGTGGGTGAAGCCTGATGCCATATTTATTCTGACATCTCCTTGAGACATGCTGATTCCTGCCTAAGACTTTCCAGAGGAAAATTAAAATCTAGGCCTAGCTTTTCAGAAGATACATATGATTTTGTATGTTTCAAGTTTTGCCCAACTTTTAGTCATTTTGAGAAAATTATAAAAGGTCTAGCTTTCCAATCCTTATTGCTTCCAAACAACTAGATGAGCTCCACAGACAGAGTTGATCAGACTTCTTAGTCACATTTAAATATCTTGGACTCGGTAAACAGCTGCTTTGTCTGAGATTTTACTTCAAAAACACAGATTATTATGAAGAGACAGCAGTGGAAACAGCTAAATGATGGCAGTCTAAAGTCCTTCCAGGGGTAAAGCAACCCTATAGGGTTGTTTTCAATATCTATGTAATTTTTCAGGAATGGATAACTTATGTGATGGCAATGTTGCAAGCAAAGATTTACACTGTGTACTAAGTAACATGGAACGTGGCAGCTTTCTTTGCTGAATTGCATGTCAGATGAAACCTGGAGGAGCAAACCAGTAATTGTGCACAAGGCACATTATCCTACATTAAATAGCAGCTGAAAATTAGTGAAAACATGAAAAGCAGACTGATCAAAGAGCAGAACAGATGTTAAGAGCATTAAATTAAATGCACCATGTCTATTTTGAGAGCAAAGAGAGAAATCAGGAACAGTGACCTCTTGAAAAGCTGACTCCTTCACATAGGTTCATCCCCTTGAAACCAGTGTGTATGAGTATGATGATATAATTCCCATTCATAGATTTTGTATCAGGAACCAAGTAATTTTCTTCATTGGTGATGTGTGTATGTGGAAGAAAAGGTGGCAGTTCCAACAGACAGAATGGTCCCATCACCATGTAACTGTGGATAGTGGACTCATCCAAAACTTGGGCATTAGGATGCCTCAGAAAGACCAGAAACCTACAATTTTGCCAGGTTTATGTGTATGATGCAGCAAACCTACAGTATCAAATCAATCAGTTAGGGCAGTAGTTTCCAAGAGGAAGAGCTGCAGCCCCGATGCAGAGGTAGCCTGTACTATGCTTTATACATATTCTGTGCTTTACCATATAAAAAGATTGGATAAATTGTGACATTTCAACATTTAAAATAAAGGGGCTTTTATACAATTTTTTTTTTTTTTCTCAAAATGTGACATTTTGCCTCTCTTAGTTTAAACTACAAACAGTTAACTTTAAATTTTAGCAATATGTTTTTTCCCAGGAACTGTTCCCAGAAGTTTTATAGGCACATAATCCAAGCCTAAAATGAGAGGCTACTAACGGTAGCTCCTCTTAATTGTAACAGCATGAACTGCTTGCTCTAATTCATTACATCATATTTGGGGTGAAAGTATTGACACTGCTAGCCTTCTTCCCATGAACCCCCCCGCCCCCCACTCCCCCAGCAGGACGCCGACACACAAAAAATCGAGACAGCGCGCGAA
>JAOEGS010015229.1:0-28440 GCA_025447755.1 Corythornis vintsioides
CCCTCCCCCCACACTGCCCGAACCCAATCTTGAGATTGGTACTATTCACAGAAAAAAATTTCTTCCTTTTGCCCCCCCCGAGAAACGGGACAAACACTTCTCCCCCCCCCCCCCCCACAGAGAGCTGCCCATCACCCCTATGCTTGACTGGCACAACCCCCCCACACACCCCCCGAGATGCCCCTCGGCTTCACCGGAGCCCAGCCTGGGTAATAACATTACAGGAAAATTTTCCAGGGAATCCTTTTAGCTACTCGTTTTAATTTGCCCAAAATTTTCCAGTGTGGGTTTGTTCTTTTTGGTGTTGTTTTCTTTTTAAACTGAAATAACTGCAATTTTTATTTCTTTTTCCAGAGCTGTGCACCGGTGCAAAGGCTCCATCTCTTCCCCACAGAAGAACTCAGGGATGTGGGAACTTACACGAACAACCAATTTCTCTTTCCCTCTTCAGTCCAAGCAACACTTTTCATTTTTAATTAAAAACAGTATTAAAATAAACCTGTGCTTGACACACTGGCCTGAAGATGGCAACTGCTTATTTAACCCTTTGCTGAGCCGGGTGGAAACAGCTAATGCAGCAGGGAAGGG
Source organism: Corythornis vintsioides (assembly GCA_025447755.1). NCBI lineage: Eukaryota > Metazoa > Chordata > Aves > Coraciiformes > Alcedinidae > Corythornis > Corythornis vintsioides. Next base: position 589 of record JAOEGS010015229.1, read on the forward strand.
GGAGGTGGGATGGTGCAATTGATTTGCCCCAAATAACCAAGTTTCGATAATGAATTAGCTCCCAGGGACTCTGTGTGGGCTCGCTGCCCTGGTTTTCCAGCAGGCTACTGCTGGTCAAAGAAGCTGTGGCCCAACACTGTTTTGAACTGGCCCATTTTCTCCTACCACTCCAAATATACTGCAGGAAGAAATCTGCTTCCAGCTGCCCCTGCCCAATGCTGCTCTGATCTCCTGGTCTGAGGCTTCACCATCCTGCAGCTGCTCCCTCAGGCACCACCGTGGAGGTGACATCCCAGCTCCCTGGTGCCATGAGGCCTGGAGGGGAAGGCACCCAGCCCTTGGCAGCAGAGATCCAGGCACTGGTCCCATCTGCCTAGTTTTAAGCACCCACTTGGCTTCTATGGAGACCTGCCAGGCTACTCCTGCAGCTCTGCCTCCCTCCAGCCCCCAGCGTATGGCCATGAGCACAGAAGCCACCCTCATCATGATCCCCTCCAGCTCCCACTGAACCCCTACGGTTCCCAGCACGAACTGGTCGGTGTGAGCCCTGCCCACCGTGGGCACAGCAGAGGGCATGGGCATCCTTCCGTGGGTGTAGCCTGCAGAGTAACCTCCTGCACCCCGAGAAGACACCTTCTTCCCAGAGACACACACACAGACACACACACAGACACATACACAGACACACTCCCAGTCAACATGGCTGCCGCATCACCGCGCCCAACTCCACGCTTTGGGCCGAGCGTCGCTCCGTGATTGTAACCGCTTAAGGCACAGAACAGTGTGACCTGCCACCCCCCCGGAGACACCGGCTGGTCCCACGACCTCCAGGAGGCTTTTCAGTGACTAAAAAGGTGTGTCCCCCGAACTCTGCGGTCTGAGAATCATCTCCTCTGGCTTGGCTGTTCCCCCATGGAAGGTGGTGATGGCTGCCGAGCATCTTCTTGTCCACCGGTCGCGGGGATGCTGCCGGGGTCGCTGTCCTGCTGGGGCTGGGGGGGACACACACGGACAGATCCCATTTGCCGCACTTTCCCCAAGGGATAAGCAACACGGTCAGAGGGGGATGCCCCCAGTATTGCTGGCAGCAAGGAGGTCACTCGGTCTGAGGCCAGTCAGGGAAATCCCTCGCTCCCAATTCCTGGAGACGCAGCTTGGAATATCCCTCCAAGATGGCTGGTGCCGAGCCAGCAGCGAGCGAGGAGGGACCCGCCAGGGCGGCCCGGGGCCGGGGGCCGAACCGCAGAGTGCAAAAAAGCCGCGGGTCTGGCGGCCACTTTCCCCCCCCCAACACCCGCCTCCTCCCGCCGGCGCTTCCCCATCCCCGCTGGCGGGGGGCTCAGAGCCCGCAGTTGACAAAGGGGTGTCTCAGCAGGTCCTCGGCCGTCGGCCTCCGCTTCTCCTCCACGAAGATCTGCTTGAGGAAGTTGCGGCAGGAGCTGGAGACGCCATCGGGGAGCTGGGGGTTGGTCGGCTGGGTGGCGATTTTAAAAATGGCTGCCATGGCTTCGAACTCTGCCCACGGCGGCTTCTCCGTTAACATCTCCACCACGGTGCAGGCCACACTCCTGCAACGAGACCGAGCATGGCAGGCTGAGACAGGGGGGTAAAGGACTGGGTAGGTGGCTGTGCATTGGATTCTAGGATTGTGGCTGCCTGGAATGGTCTGTGCAGGGAGCACAGATCACAGAATCACAGAAGGTTAGGGTTTGGAAGGGACCTAGAAGATCATCTAGTCCAACCCCCCTGCCAGAGCAGGGTCACCTAGACTAAGTCACCCAGGAACACATCCAGGCGGGTCTGGAATGTCTCCAGAGGAGAATCCACAACCTCCCTGGGCAGCCTGTTCCAGAGCTCTGTCACTCTGTCAAATGGATGTGTCTCGGGTACACCTGGCTCCCTGGAGCTCACTGGTCACATAGGTCCCTGGCATTTGGCTCTTGACTGCCACTGGCAGGAGTGAATCACAGAATGGTAGGGGTTGGAAGGGACTTCTGGAGATCAACTCATCCAACACCCCTGCTATAGCAGGTGCTTCCAGAGCAGGTTGCCTAGGATCATGTCCAGGTGGGTTTTGAAAGTCTCCAGACTCCACAACCTCTCTGGGCAGCCTGGTTCAGCTTCCAGCACCTTCAAATTAAAGAGGTTTGTCCTCATGTTCAGATGGAACCTCCTGTGTGGCAGTTTGTGCCCCAGTGTCCCTTATCCTGTCACTGTGCACCACTAAACTTGCAAGCCTTGCCCTAAAGCTGGTGGGTTTTCTGCCTGGAAGATGCTAATTTGCATAAATGGGTTGAGGATCCTCATCCTTACCACACATCAGCCTTCCTTCCATAGCCCTCTCCACTGATAACCTCTGGGCTCATCCAGTAGGGTGTTCCTGTGACAGATTTAATCCCAGTCCCAGACATGCAGATTGTTTGGATGCGTTTGCTGGCCCCAAAATCTCCAAGTTTCACATTTCCAGCAGAATCTCTCAAAATATTGGCACCTGGGGTGAAAAGCAAAACCAAAACAAAGCCAAAGATGAAGCAATGACAACTGCACAGCGAGGAAAGCAGGGAGGGCAGAGGCCAAGAGCTGGACATGGGGGAGCCCAGGGGGCCTTGGTGGGGCTGGACTCAGCATTGTGTAAAATCTTTCTCTCTCGAGACAGCTGCTCTCAGAGGAGGTCGATTCCCACCAGCATCTCCTCACTCAGCAGTGACTGGGAGATGACAAATCATCCTCCCCACTCAGACAGCAGAACTGAGCCCCAGTTCTCTCTGTGGGCCAGGGCTCCTCAATTCTTGGGTACATCACACCAGGTTTTTCAGCCTGTAGGAGCAGTTAGCAATGATCCCTCTCAAGTGGACTTCATCTGGGCTTCCCAGGGCAGGAAGACAGCAGGAGCTTTTGCTTTCAGCTACTTGTACAAGATCCTCATGACTTGAACTGGTGAAATCCAGGGGCAAAACCACTTTAAATACCAGATCCCAGCGCTATGCTTTGCACAAGAACTTATACTGGGGCAGGGTGAGGTTGGGTTGTCAAATCCAAGCAAGCCAAGAAGCCTCTCTGTATTTACTCACCTTTAATGTCCCTGTGGACAATCATATTGCTGTGTAAGTAGAAGACTCCCTGCAGGATCTGCCTGGTGTACTTCCGTGTGACGTTCTCGGTCAGAGCACCGTAAGCTTTCAGCTGGTCCTTTATTGAACCCTGATACAAAGAAACATTCACCCACTGTAAGGACCAGCAGAACCAGCAGAAGCAGCAGAAGCAGCAGAACCAGCAGTCACAGTGACTTTTTAAACTTTTCTGACCATTCTGTCTTACAGCTCAAAAAAAAACCCCACCCAACCCCACTCTGCTGTAGATCAAAATCCAGTCCATGGTGAATAGAGCAGACTCATCCTCAATGTCCCAGAGCCCAGTGGAGCAAAAGGCACGGGTCTGGAGGTATCAGTACTGCCTTCTGCCAACACCACGGATCTTTTTCCCCCTCTAGTGGCTGGAAGTTACCAGCAGCTGATGGAGAAGGACCAAATTGAGGAGGATTCCTAAGTGAGAGGATCAACTCGACTAATGCTTCAGGGGTAAGCTGCTGAATCAGTCTTCTATGAAGCCTCCCTCACTTCTCCTCTCCACTGCGAGGAGAACTTGCCATGGCAGAGACTTGTGAGGGGGACATGATCAGTCCCACATGGGACTGCTTCAACTAGACCCAGGGTAGACAGTTTGCAAGTACTTGGATTTCTGAGCCAGACATGCAGGCTCCTACTGCATTGATTGAAGAGGGAAGGAAGCAGAGGTGCAGACATCTATCATCTGCAGGAGGCTGACCCCCTTGGTTTAAGCTGTATTTTCTGTCCACTTAAAAGTGGATGTTCCTCACCATGCCAGAGCTTGGTTTGAGCAGGGATCAACCAGAGGCAGATTTGGGGCTCAAACAGAGAGGTGGCTTCCAGCTCTACCCCCAGGATTGAGAATAGCTGGAAAGCAGGAGGGGAAACTCATCCTGTTTCTGCCTGTCCTGCAGCTCTGGGGTTGATCCAAGATTGCCACAGTCCTTCTATTCTGGGAGCAGTGGGCTACTCGCTCCAAGGCACTCACTCAAACTGTATCAGTTTTTCCACATCCACCCTCCTCTGCTGTTCCTCTGCCCAGCTACTGTTTTGGCCTCCTTTTGAGGCTGGTGCTGATCCTGTAGATGGGCCTCTCCTCTCCTTGTCACAGTTCTGCTAAAGGGACTCAAAATGCTCTGAAATTACCCCTTACACAACATGTATGCAGCAGGGTATGTCCCCTCCTCCCCAACCACACAATCCTCCTTATCCTGGCCTCCCTCACCCTGATGAGGAGCCATCAAACAAGTAGGGGAAAACAGAGTCTTCAAGGCCTGTGGTCAAATAGACCATATTGTTTTCCTAGTATAAATTAAAAAAAAAAAAATAGTTTATGGGAAGGGCAGGAGAGAAAATACAGAGTCAGCTATTTAACGGGGGCACCTAAACTTGGCCCCATGAAGATTTTGCCAAGCTGGCTGTGTTTACATCAGAAGCCTGGCCAGATCCACCACTGCAGAGCTGCTGTCCTGCAGGGTTTGGGAACTCATTCACTTCCACTGGCCTTGGAAACCAAAACCCTGAGTTGCTTTTGTGAAATGAGCCATTGTTGCAGCACGAAAGTCAATCTGTGTTTGGTCAGAGCTCTGGTTTATCATTTAAAAAAAACAAACATTCAACTTCCAGCCCTGCTGGACACTGCCCCAGCATCAAATGTTGGTTTCCTGGCTGCTAAGAAACATCAGCAGACTGCAGAGTAACAGGCCAGGGCACTGCTGAACCTCCTGGGGTCCCTGTCTCGTGGGAAAGCCTGGAAGTGGGCTGCATATCCCCAGGGACTGAGGGTGAACTGGGCTTGGAAAGGACTCAAAAGGCCTGGAAATCCACCTGATTACTCACATGCAAGATGCCTTGGGAGAGCTTTGAGCACGTTTACTAATGACCACAATTATTTGTGACCAGATGACTTAATAGTCCCCTCTGACCTTACAAATCTCTGTATAAACAAGGGCTTATTCTCCCACACTCTGGGGAATGAACCCAGCTGGACAGGCAGGACTTTGGAGACCAGATCCTCCAGCAATGTAAATAGCACTACACTGGTTTATACCACCCCATGACTTTTGTCTAGATGGCTGATGTAATAATTCCTATGCTTGCAAACAGAGAAAGAGTTGGTCAGCTCATCTTTGTACATTCTCCAGCCCCTGCTTAGACACTCTCAAAAGCTTCCTGATCTTTTTCCATAGGGCTGTTCCATCCTGTATCAGCAAAGTCACAAACTGGAGCTGCTCTGGCACGAGAGGATGATGCTACCAACAAAAAGTTGTGTCCTGAACAGAAGACTCACGAGTGAGCAACGTTGTTTTTACAACACACGTGCTGAAAGCCATAAATAATTGTTGACAGCTGTGGGTGGACAGTTGTACTGTTAGCTTTTCCTGCAGGGATTTGCAATAAATACTTATGGATGGGCTCAGGCCACGGTGGTTGGAGCCAGATCTGGATCACATCCCACATTCACCAAGTTCAGATTCCAGACTGTGAACACACCCTGCTCCAGGATTCAAACCTAAAAGCTGCCTTCAAGGCTTGTGATTGCACCCAGTGCATGCTGAGGGGCTTCACCATGACAGCTGACTCACCAGCTAAGCTTTCCCAATCCTTAGGGATGGATCCACTGGTTTGGTTTGGCTCATCCAAACAGCTTAACTCCAGATCCACATTTCACCCAACTCCAGGACAGTCTAAATCTGTTTTCTGTTGCTCAGGACAATCTTTAGCAGAAACTGCACTTACCCCTGGCATGTATTCAACAAAGATAGACAGTTTCTTCTCCTCAGGATCCCTCAAGCACCCGTAGTACTGCACTATCCTGTCATGACGGAGAGTCTTCAACAGCTGGATCTCACATTCCAAGGCATTCACCTCCTGCAAAAACGTGGCAAAAGGGAACAGTTACTTGGGGAATATCACTCAAATACTGCTCAGTGCTGAGCACTCCTTTCATAGCACCTGTGAAGCTGCTCAGGAGGACATCAGCTCAGAAATGAGAAGAACTGCCCTAAGAAAAGGGTGAGGAGAAAGACAGATGGGCTACAGCAGGGCCTGGCTTTGAGACAGGTTGACTTGGTTTTATTTCTTGGGCTGAAGGAGTTTTTCTGGAAAGGTGTGAATGAAGACACCAGTAAAGCTGGTGCTGGGCCCAGGGGGGAAGACAGTGAAGGGAGCAAGAAGGCTGAATCTGAGGCAAAGCAGACAGACCTGCAAGAGATGATACCTAAGACCAAGCAGGACAATGTGACCAAGGAATTGGGAGGTAGAGCAGTCACCAGAGTGTGCTGGTTGGTGGCACAAGCCATTTGGGATCACTCTGAAGTGAGCAAACACCACATACTGTCTCCACACACTGCCTTCCATCAGGGACACAGACCCCTCTGCCACCTCCACCCCCAGCCCCCAACTCCCCAGCCCTGCCCCTGTACTCACTTTACTTGTCTCTTGACTGTCAGGGTCAAAAGGCACCTGCTTCACTGACAGCTCCCGGCCAGTGTCAGCATCATAGCAGAGATAAACTTCCCCAAAGGCTCCTCTTCCAAGCAGCTTCCCCAGTCTCCAGTTCACAGGTGCCTGCAGAGCTACAGGAGAGAGGAGAGGGTTGAGAGGAGAGCACAGCAATGAGACAAGCATCGAGGTCCTCCTGTGTGACCTCTCCCAGAGGCACCATGACATACCCATTTCAATTGCACCAGTGCTACTGGTGTGAGGGGGATGTCTCCCAGTTTGGATTAGTATAAAGCAGAAGCAAATCCCAGAAGAGTCACATCTCTTTAAGAGTCCTTCCTCCAAAAACTGCTTGCTTAGACACTGTTGGACTTTGCTGCAGGGGTGGTTAGCAGGAGACAGCATGGTTAAGCTGCAACCTGGGCAGGGACCAGTAAAGGATTTTATCTCACTGGTCATTCCCAGGTTGTTATATACCACTGAACAGGCCCAGAATGCACCAATTTCTAGATCCTGGGCAGTCTTGCAGCACCAGAGCAGCCCACACCACCATCTTTGGGTGCTTCTGGATGCATATGATCTCACATTCCAAGTCTCCTGGAAGCTTCTGCTGCACAAGCACATTAACAGTCCAACCCAGAAGCAATTTTCTACGAGTGAAGACCACCAGCTGACCCCACCCAGGCTCTCAGCTCAAGGCCAGGGTATAATACAGTGCTCTGTGTTAAATCTTCCTCAGTGAGACATAAACCAGGGCAGTGTGCCTCGTGTTGGGGGTGGAACCAAAGTGCACTCACACATGCTTCACAGAGCTGATGCCCAGCAACTCAGCAGGGCACAGAAACTCAGCTTTGTGTTGAGACCTGGATGGACTGAGAGCTCAGAAACTAGTGCCTCAGATTCACTTACAGTTCCGAGCTTTAGTAGGGGAGGTGCTGAAGACCTGCAGTCCTTTTTCACAATTATTCCACCACTTGGGCCTGTAGTCGTCATACTGCAGGGTGCTGAGCTTGCTGTCTCCATTAAAGCTCTTGGTTCTGCTGGAGGGGACAAGCTGAAACAGGTTCTCCTGTGGGAAGTAACTCCTGGGGAAAGTTCTCCGGCCTGCAGGAGGAAAGGGGGAGTGTTATGGCAAGAATATTCCCACCAGCTTGGGATATATTCCCACAGAATATTCCCACCACCTTCTCACATTGCTGCCCAGACCCAGCAATGCACCTCTTCAAATTAAACAGAACAAGTCTAATGAAACTGAAGCCAAGCCCTGTGAATATTTCTAATTCAATTTAAGAGTTGTTAACAGCAGGCACTGCATCTAATGCAGCTGCTTCCAGAGGGGTATGCAACAGTTTAATTACATTAGGGGTTTGGTTGGTTGTTAATCACAATTAAACTTTGACCAGGCAGAGGTTTACACTGCAAATGATTCCTGCCATCCCCAAAAGCCCATGGTAGAAATCTCTCCACTGTATGAGCAGGGCCAGATCTCACAATAGCTGCTTTCACAGGAGTGGTGTGAATTTGATTCTTATTCAGCTCTGTCTCCCACCACTCATACAGTGAAAGAAGGAGATGAAGTGGTCCCCCAAGCTCTGAGCTCACCAGCTTACAACTGAGATGTGAACAGATACTGCTGCCCTGACATTGGTGAGGGGATTTCCTACAGCACTCTGAGAGACCTGCTGTAAAGGTCACAAACCAGCATCCTCAAAAGCAAGGAATTTAAGGGTTGATATTTCCAGGGATGAGAAATGCCAATAATCCATGTGGCTCAATTACAACAAGAGTGGAGGAGCAGTGGAGGAGCTGAGCACTGACTAAGTGCTGTAAATGTTCAGCACTCCCCAAGAGCAGACATCCAAGGCCTCCCAGAGGATGCTCTTCAGAACACAGGAGAGAATCCTAAATAACTTGTTGGTTCTCCCTTCCCTCCTTCCCAAGTCCTAGGCACTGTCAGAAGCCACCAAGAGCCTGGACCAAGCACTTCCCTCCCTGATCCTCCATCATTTTCTTACCATCACTGTAGTCCTTGCGACTCTGGGAGAGGTGATACTGCCTTGGGAAGGTCCCACCTTTCCCAAATCTCTCACAGAAAGGGATGTCAAAATCTGAAAGGAAGGAAGAAAAGACATGCTTCTGAGATCAGCTCAGCAGCAAATGCCCAGACTGTTTCTTATGAGAAAGCATTCTGGTCTTCACACTGAATTTCAGGCAAGAACAAGATGACAAGCTGTTTATTTACAGGGCCATAACTCCCCAAAGCTCCCTCTGAAATTTGTCCAAAGGCATACACTCCTTAGTGGAAAATAAGAGTTAGACACACTGGTCTTGGTCCTCTTGAAGCAAAGTGGTCTAACTGCTGACTTCATGGACCCTGGCCCACACTGTTCAAATAAATACAAGGCACAGGAATAACACAGGGCATGCCTGGTTTCCAAGAGAGAGCACTAAACGTGTTATTTGCACATGGAAAAATGCAAAAATTAAGAGTGGAAATGAAACTGCCAGACAGGGTCAGGCCCAGATCCACCTACTCCAATAGTGGCTATTTACAGGAAAATGCAAAGTTCCAGCAGCTGAATAACACTGGACAATTGCTCCCCTCATTTTCACAGGCAAATTTGTACCCCCAGAGCTCCCAACTTTGAGATTTATTTTGATTAAATGCTAGAAAGATAGACTTAGGACATAAAGAGAGATTAAAGCTCACCAGAGTTTAGCTGAGACACAAGATTATGAGAGAGATGGATGGAGACACAAGACAAGGACATATGTATTAATAAAAACCTGCAGCACAGGAAGGCATTGCTGGTAGGACTGGAGAATTCAAGAGGAACATATCTGTTCCCCCACCCCCCTCATCTTTCACCTCCTGTTTTCCCTCCATCCAACTCTTAACGACACAGTCCTGCTCTGATTGTTTGTTTGTCTTAGCCCGGGGCCAGCAGCCGCTCCTTGGAGACGGTTCCTGGCCCCTGCTGCTCTCCAGCATGATTTCCCCATTACAGCAGCACCACTGAAACACGGGCAAGCAAGGAAAAGCAACGAGGACAGGTCAAGAGTTTTCTCTGTGAGCCACTCGTGAGGTGTCTCGGAGCAAAATGCCTCCCCTGTCATTAGCGACCTTCTGTGCCATGGAGTGGCTGCAGCTTCATCTCCACAGCTCCCTCTAGAAATCCTGCCACCAGGCCAGAGAGGAGCAATCCTGCCACAGGCTGCCTGCCATCTGCTCATTTTTAATAGTGAAAGTCATGACAATATTCCAGACTTTCCATGATTTAACCAGCTGGATGTTTCCAAGTGATTAAGCAGTGACCTCTGAGCCTTACCAGGCACCAATACACTTTCTGCAACTGCATCTGCAGTATCACAGAGTTATTCTCATGCCAGTGGAAGGAAGAGCTGTAACTCCCAAGAGCCTCTGGGGACCCTGGAAGTGCAACTCAGAGGTGCTAACAGAGAGAAAAGGTGATCCACTAAGCTGTTTCCAGCTTATCAGAACCTTGTGGTTGTCTCCAAATGCAAGAGTGAGGCCCCCTTGGTAGCTTCTTCCAACACAGAACTCCTCTCTTGGCTGTGCAGCAGCAGACCCCAGAAGGGTTAATGACAACTAGAGCAGCTCTGCCTGGGTTTGATGCTCTGGTTCCTTTGATTTTAGAGAACATTCAAGTTTGATCACTGCAGGGTCATTCTGGAAGTGTAACCTAGGGAACAGAGCTGGTTTGCTTGATTGTTTTTAATTCTTTCTCATCATTATTTTTCATGCAGTGCCATCTCTCCAACAGCCTCCATCCAGTCTCTTTACTACATGTTTTTGATGCTTTGAAACAAATACAAACCTCCAAGAGTGCTTACCCATGCAATCAAGACTGTCTTTGGGATGGCTCTTCCTTCCAGGAACAGGGGTTTGGGTAAAAGGAGGGCTGCAAAGGGATTAAAAAAGAGTGAGATACACTATATTATACCAGAAAGGCTACAGAATTAATAAGGAAGTGATTACAAGCAGAAAGGGCAGGTTATGCCACAAGATGCACTGGTCAGCCCAGTCTACCCAACTGAGCTCCCATCCTCAACCAGCACAAGAACAAAGATTGATTTTTTGCTGGACCACAGCTTGTCCCTGTGGCTGACAAAAGGGGTGCTGCAAAAAAAAAAAAAAAGATTCATCAGGCTGAAACAAAGCAGCCAAAGACCACAACACCCATGCACAACTCCTGCAGGGGTCAGTGCTTCCAGCTCAAGGTCTTTAACTACATGATGGAGGGTGCCCAAAGAAGGGCAACAAAGCTGGTGATGGATCTAGAAAACAAGTCTTATAAGGAGCAGCTGAGAGGGAGCTGGGGTTGTTCAGCCTGGAGAGAGGGAGACTCAGGGGAGACCTTCTGGCTCTCAACAACTGTCTGAAAGGAGGCTGGAGCCAGCTATGGGGCTTTTCTCCCAAGTAACAAGTGACAGGACAAAGGGAAATGGCCTCAAGTTCCACCAGGGGGAGATTCATGTTGGACATCAGGAAGAATTTCTTCCCTACAAGGGTTGCCCAGGCCTGGCCCAGGCTGCCCAGGACAGTGGTGGTGTTCCTGTCCCTGGAGGGGTTTAGAATCCATGGAGATGTGGTGCTGAGGGACATGGATTAGTGGTGACTTGTCAGTGATGAGTTAATGGTTGGACTCAATGATCTTAAAGGTCTCTTCTCCCTCAGCCCTCCTGCCTCTTCCAGCTCCTGCACCCCATGACTGAGCACAGCCCCATGTGACACCAAGCCAAGCTACACTCCAGCAAACACTCCTTATACTCTTCTCTCAGCTCACAAGCAAGTGTTACAACCAGGCTGTGCTCCTGCTGCTTCTTCCTGGCAAAGCCTATGCAAAAGCAAAGCTGTGGCAGAGAGGCTGGGAGCACAAGGCATCCAGCTTCCATACAACTGTATCAATGAGCAAATACATCCCTGGAAATTATTCAAAACCACAAAAAGGAAAAGGACCCTGAAGCTGAGATCCAAAGTGCACAGAGCTGCCAACCCAAAGCACACTCCACAAACAGATTAGTACAACACAGACCCTCTGGAGCACAGCCTTGGTGCTGTCCAGCAATAGCAGCAAATCTTTGAGGCAGATGGAAACAAAAAATACACATATACTGCTTCCCCAAAGGACACTGTGTCTATACACAGCCCACTGTGCACAGCAGCCAATGTACAGTTGCTGTGCACGTGTGAGCTTGGACCAACTGGCCACACCAACTATTGAACTGCAGCCTGTGTCAGTACAACGTGTCCTAGTTGCTTCCTGCTGAGAAGCTAAACTTAGTCCTTGCTTGTCTGGTGTCCTCAGCACCTTGCCTGACACATCTGTGGCTGCTGCCCAATTTACAAGTGGTCAGTGGAGAGCAGACAGCATGCCCAGGGAGGAGGGGGCATGGAGAGGCTAAGGAGGTATTCAACCAGTGACTGTGGAAGACCAGAGGGGTAGGAGAGGGACCTGAGTGGAGCAGGGGACCTGGGCACACCAAGCCAGGCTGTCTGCAGAACCCTGGCTACTTTGTCCAGCTCAGATTAGTGCAATTCCAACCACACCACTGCAGACATGTCTGTGCTAGGATCTGGCTTTTAGCATTCATTTTAACATTGTTTGTCTCTGGTCCATCCTCAACAGGAATCTCAGGGGATGCCACCAAACTCTCTTCTCCCACTATGGAGCAGAGGCTGCATCCCAGCTTGTGAACATCAAATCATGGTGAATGGTTTGGGTTGGAAGGGACCTTAAAGATCATCTAGTTCCTAATTGGCAGGAACACCTCCCACTAGACCAGGCTGCTCAAAGCCCCATCCAGCCTGGGCAGGGACAGGGCACCCACAGCTTCTCCAGGTACCTGTTCCAGCATCAGGGTGACCCACACAACTCACCTGTCCACAGATCTGTCCAGTGACTGGCAGCTCCCAGACAGAGACTCATCGGGGCTGATGAAAGCTTCAAGCATCTGGCAATGAAAGAAAAGGGAGAAGAATTAAACCACACACTGTAGCTCTTCAGTCTCTGGCACTAGCAGCTCTCTGAAGGGTCAGGAAGGCTCCAGAGAAGCTGGGTGATTTACACTAGTGGATAGGGCCCCAGTAGAGATGAGATCCAACCTAACAGAAGTTTTCTTCCCAGTGGAAACCCATTTATTATGCCCTCTCAGGACTATTGTTCTTCCCAACTGCTGTGTGCTAGCAGGGAAACTGAGGCAAAGATAATTAGCACCCTGATGTTCCAACCGTGCTGAGAAGTCACTGAAATTCAAAGTGCTCAGAGGATTTGTGTAAAAAATAAATAATAATTAAAAAATATAATAAAAAAACCAGGATGCAAACGATGTGCCCAAGGCCAAGTGGATATTGTGCACCAGAGCCCTGGATTCCTGACTTCCCCAGGCTGCCCTGGCACACGACACCAGCCTTCCTCTCCCCTGATAAGAGAAGCATCATCAGGGCTCTTGGCTGGAGTAACTGGCTTGGCTCTCACTAGCTCAGTGAGTTAAAAGCTGCATTTGTGTTGCTTCCTGGATGAGCCATTGTACTGGACGGGGTTATTTATAGCTGCTCAGCAACAATAGAGGTTCTTTGTGAGTGGCAAACCTGGGACTATATCCACTTGTACGTGAGCAGAGCTCGCTCAAGGCCACGCTGGGCTGAGCTCCCTAAGATGCCTCCCCCCAGCTGTGGACACTCACTGCTCCCTGCTCCACAGCCAGCCCCCAACCCACCTCCTTCCCAGGAAAGCTGAGCAATAGAGTTCAACACCACACAGAGACATCCTCTGCTGGATCCTGGACCCACATCACTCCTCCTTGCCTGCCTACAGCAGCAGCCTCCCTTATCCACGTGCTGTTCCCAGCGGCCACAACACCTCGTGTTGTCTGGGCAGTGCCTTGTTTCTCTGCTTCCCAGTTTTTACCCCAGATCCTCATCCTTCAAAATGCACAAGCCAAACAGGAATTAGGCCTTTGCTAGACCCCACTCCCCACCTCTGCCAGCCATGCCAGGTCTCTCCCAGCAGTTCAGATAATGCTGAGACAGACACATTTCTCAAGAGCATAAACCTGAGAGGCCAGGCAGGCTCCACGCTCAGCCTGGGCTCATCTGCCAAGCTGGTCTCCAGGCAGAGACTGCAGTTGCCTCCCAGGCTTGCACTGGGGCATCCCTCAAAAGCACCAGCTTGTCAGTGGTTTCCCACGAGGCACATATGGAAGCTGCAGCAAAAGGACATTCTGAGGGCAAAGCCATATGGGGAAAAGCATAAAAAAAACCCCCAACATTCCCAAATCCTCTTCTGCATTTATAATTCACCAGAGAAGGGCAGCAGGCCACCCACAGTGTGATGTGGAAGAGAAGCAAGGAGAGCATCTGGGAATCTTCATCAGGAGCAGGCTGAGACCTCAGCTCGTGCTAGCAGAGCTCCACTGACAGCCAGTGGAGCTGAGCTGATTTACACCCGAGCTGGGGTTCATGGGGACCCTCCCCCTGCAAACACACGTGCTTTGTCCTAATCCTACCAAACATATTTGGAAGGCCTGTGAAAACAATAGAAAGCCAACTTTAGGCTGCAAGGAGCACAAGATACATCTGTGCTCTGACTCTGCCAAGACTCACCCGGAGTGACTTCTTATTTTATTAGTGGCTGGATAATAAACTGTTGAAAACACAACTTTGCCATGGAAACACTGGCACGGCCTGCACATGGAAGTGTGGAGTTAGTGGGTGCTGCCTGAGTGTGGGAAATGCACGTGTCCCCAAGCAAGGTCCTTGAGGGTTGTCACACACTTCTGGATGTCCCTCCAGCACAGCCAGCCCTCCTGCGAATTGGGGTTCCCAGTCCTGCCCTTGCAACAGTTTTTCAGGAATTAACTGTGTGCCCAGATGTCCCAGCTGACTTCACACAACCTGCAGGAAGCTGTCTGCAGCTATAGCTTGAGCAGAGGTGCAAGTGGAGAGGGAGGTGGAAGCTGCTCAGCCTCTGGTCCCTTGACACTACAGTTTCTCCTGATGTGGGTACCAACATGTCTGAAGGAAAAGCTCCTGCCTGTCACTGCACCAAAGAACCAGCTGCTCTTTTATTACTGAGGGGCTGAAATATCCAGACTCCTTGTTCAGAGAGAAGAAAAAACATAGATGGGGGAGGGACAGAGAGACAAACCCCACATGGAGAGGCTGTGGGCAGAGCCAAGGGATGTAAGCAGAGCTCAGGCTGTCACAGTCGGTCCTTGGTGGGCTCCCTCATGGTGCCATCAGCTGGCACAGCCATGTCCTGGATCTACACCCCTCTGGAGCTACCCAAGGTGCCTGGAGCACATTGCCATCACCACTGCAGCTTTTAGGGCTGGTGGAAACCAAGGTAGCTGTTCCCTGGGCCCCTGAGCACCAGGGGCACCCACACCTGGAAGAAACCATCCTGAGCCCCGAGCACTGGGCCCGCTGGGGCTTTAATGGTGGGAATGGGACTCCCAGAGCAGCCTCCCTTGTGCCCAGTGCCGTCCCAGTTTAACCCGCTCACTCCAGCTCCACTCACGTTCTGGTCCATGGTCTCGGGGATGAACTCGCCCTCGCTGTTGATGCTGGTGTAGGATCCTTGGCGAGCGATCTGCTGCTGCTCCTCCGGAACGCTCCCCGGGGGCGGAGAGCTCCGGCCAGTGTGGAGAGACCCTGGGAGATGGGAAAGGCACCGGTCAAGGAGAAGACTTCCTACACCCAAGTCCTTCCAGAGATGCTGTTCCAGTGCTCAGACACCTCCCGGAGATGCTGCTGGGTTTGCATTTGTGTGGAAGGGAATGGAGGAGCTAGAGATGCAGCTGTGTTTAAGGGGATCCTACAAAGCTTTTGCAGTGAGGAGAGTTTGTGACTCCAGAGTTTTGGTGCAGTGCAATCAGTCAACCTCAAAGCAAAACACAAGCTCCAAAATCCACCTCCCCTCTTTGACCTCCAGGCATTTCCTCCTCGAATCCCATCCCTGCCTTGTTCAGCAATCTAGGAAGCAGCCTGGGTGAACTCAGTGCAACTCCAACACTTCTTACATGCAAAACACTTTGCATTCAGATATCCCTCTTCTCTCCCCTTCCCTATACAAAAGTAAAGAGGAAGGAAAACCAGCCCTCAAATCCAATACCTACAGGTTGGGGAATGACCTAAGGGATCAGCTTGTGCCATCTCCTGCCAACAGAGGGTTGTCTCACCTGTTTGTAGCCCCAGAGGCTCCACACCTGCAGCTGGCAGAGCTTCTACACCAGGCACAGCCCCCTGGAAACCCCTGGGGTTTTGCAGTGCATAGGGGGCACCTTGGTACAGGCAGCAAGGCTTTCACAGGCTCCCCTCAGGGCTCATTTGGCAGAAGGGGGTTTCTATTTTGCACCTGGAAGAGGATTCTACAGCTTCCTCATATGTCCACCCTCTCCCTTATTCTCCCAAATGATCCTAAATGATTCCTCGTGCCTTCTCAGGCTCTAGGGAGCGTAGCCCTCACTTGGCTCAGATGCTCAGGCTTGGCTCCACTTGTCTCTCTGCAGTCCGTCCCCCCCATCCCTGGGCTGTCATCACTTCATGGCAAGGAACTGCTGACAAAGGTTGGTGCTGCTCTGTGCTGGAGCTTTATCCAGTCAACATTGTGCAATGTGAGCCTTCCACACAACACAACAACTTGGTTTCCAGCAGATTTCTACAAAGCACACATCCCTGAAGAGATAGAAAGCACAGGGAGATGTGTCTCCTTACACTTTGAACCCATTTTTGCAGCACTCTCACCAGCTCTTTGCTTTGTTACTGCCATTTGGTAACAACATGCTCATGGTAAGGACAAGATTGGAAGAGAAAAGCCCCAGGAAGGGGCCTGTGAGTCAGTGCTGATCAATCAACACGACTCTTCTGCCTTTTCTGCTGCTACTCTGCACCAGGGTTACTGTGCCAGATTGATCTCTGGCATAAAGCCATCGGTGTGATCAACACTACACATCCAAGTCCCCATCTTTTACTTCATCTAATATGCATCAGGAGCTTCTCACATTAACAGTGTCACACCAGCAACTGAAGATCACTAAATCAGGCTTGCTGGATTTATACCAGATACACAGATATCTCTGTCCCATGGTCCATCTCCCTCCAGACTCCTTGCTCAGATTGTAAAAATAAAAAGTCATATGGCTCTGAGTTACTTTTTTTCTTTTTCCTATTTTCTCCTTCACAGATTTCCTGCAGGATAAGAACACAGTGAATAAAAAAAAAAGTCCAACTGAAGTAAAGCCAAGATCAAGGGGAGAGAATCTCTCGAGTGCTGCTGTGCTCATAATGAACTGGCTTTCCACCAGCCCTGAAAACAAAACCAGTTGGGAAGTGCAGCATCCTCTCTTTGAAGATAAACAAACAAACGTTTAACTGTTTAACAGTCTGGATGCATCACCACACCACCATCCCCTCCCTTGCTTAGCAGCTGTCAATCCAGAACTCAGCATGAGGACATCTTGCTCCAAAAAGCTGTCAGAGGATTTGGGGTGGTGGAATTGCTGTATCCTAGCTCTGCTGAGCTGCCATGAGGTGTGGGCCTGCCCGTGCAGTGCAGCTCTTGCTGCAACAACCCAGGCAGTCTTTGACTCGGGTTTTACAGAGAGCTCAATGTGCCCTGCTTGCATTTGAACCCAGGGAGTAAAATGAGATTTATCACAAGTGTGAAGACTTTGCTTGATCTCACATTAAGCCTTTGCCTGTGACAACTACTCCCAGTCATCAGGTCAGTGGTGTTTGACCTTCTAGAGTCAAGTTTCCTGCCAAAAAGTGCAAAGAGGGGATAAGACACTTGCCATTTCCCAGCAGGCGAGGAAGTTAAAACAAAATGCTCAGGCTTTTCCACGCCTGGAAACTGCTGGATTGAAGCAGCTCCCTCTCAGCCAGGCTGTTTGAAGTAATTTATGCAGATTCACACCTCCAGGAGCTCTGGTTGCTGCTGCTTCACATCTGTGCATGCCCATCTGCCCAAGAGGAACACGGGGAGGTGATGGAAGCAGAGCCCCGAAGCCCAAGTTTGATTCCTCACTTCCCCTCCATCCCTATCCTGCCCTGTTAGCAAAACCTCAGGTAATCCCAGGGCTTCTATGGGGGGACGAATGGAAAATAAAGGTCAGGAAGAAAAAGCAACTCTGGTACTCCATGGCATGCTTAATTTGTAGCAGGGGCAACACAAGGCATACTGGATATACTAGATAATGCTGCTTTGCCCACCCAGAGGCAGGGGAAGAACTGGACGGAGAAGCCCAGATGTGCCTGTCTGACACATCATGGATGCTCTTCACACTTGGCCTAATACTCCAGAAACCGCAGCAGCTCCAGGCAGAGAGAGGAGATTCCCAGGGGACTGTCCTCCCAGGATGCAGAGGATTGCATGTGAGCTCCAGTCCTCAGAGCCAGTGGGGACAGGGCAGGCTCTGAGGTCCTTCTTTATGAGCTGAATGCTGGGAGGAGCTCAGCAGCAATCTTCAGAATTCCTGAGCTTGGAGAAATTCTGCAGATTGGCACGGGCTGAGCATCTGACCTCAGTTACCCTTTGGAGCAAGGTGCTTTGGGAAGGGATTCCTGCTCCATGTTACACACACTAATGGTGAGCCATATATTTGAGACGAGCACAGCATGTCCTGAGCAGGGTGAGCCAGGCCAGCACGGAGCCCAACAGACACTGCTGGCATCTGCTGGGCTCTTTCCTGTTCCTTTCTGTTCTTTTCATTGAAGAATCTTTCATGCAGTTTGTGCAGAGCTCGTGGTGCTGCACGTACAGCCAGCTCCCCTGTGCCAGTCCCTGGCCTCCCCCCAGTGGTCCCTGCCTTCACCCTTTCCCTGCCCTGCTAGCTCCTTCCCAAAACTCCATCCATCCCCCCACCAGCATCAAGCAGGGGGTCCCCATGGAGAAGAGAAGCCCCTGAGAAGCCAGAGCAGGGGAGGGTTTGTTGGCAGCCACCTACGCTCACAGCTGCAGCCATGGAGAGCCCAGCCCTGGGGTGATGTCATTGCAGACCCCAGTGAGGGACATGACATCAAGATGTGCTGCTCCTCTGAGCCCTGGCAGCAACACAGGGCTCAGGACACAGCAGCACAACATGAGGAGAGAAACCTGCAGGAAATTTCTCACTCTGTCAAGGGGAGGTGTGAGCAGATGACTCAGTCTCCCATAATTTCTTCTTTTTCAGTGGGACCCCTGCAAGTCTCACTCCTCTCCATGCTGATCCTCTTGATTTAAAGCAAACTTTAGGATATTTCTATACTTATTAGCAGGACAGAGCCCATTTTCTAGCCCTAAAGCAGCTGGCATGATGCACACAGGCAAATTCTCCTCCTCTTCTCAAAAGAGAGGGGGTTTCATCCATCCCAACTCCTGGATGAAGGCCCCTAGCCCTGGCTACCCCAGTTTGTGCCCAGGCATTGCTGTGACAGCAGGAATTGCTACAGGGTTGGTGAGGGAATGTATTAGTGATTAAGCAACCTCACCAACAGCCCAGTCCTGAATTTAACAGGATAGATGCTACCTCCAGGCCTTTTGTTCAGTCATCTGACCAGCCTGGGCACCAGCAGAGTCTTTGTACCAACTCTCTCTGGAGATCTGCATTCAAATCCATCCCCAGATGATGCTGACAGGTGTCCAGGCACCCATGAAAACCTGGGCACCATCACTGCAGTGGCAATTCTCCAAGGTGAAATTCTTGCTGCCCTCATGGCTGGTCCATACTGGTCAGCCCAGACCCAGCCAGCATTCATGCCTGGTCTGGAGAGGGCTGGTAGGCACACAGTGGCACAGCTCAGCAGCCTGGTTTGCCACCATGGAAAATAAAATAGAATTACTTCAAAAAAATAAAAGCTTTTGGAAAATGTTTCCACTGAAATGGTGATTCTGGAGTAGGGCTCTTGAATAATTTGTGGATAATGTTCTGAAAAGTGTATTTCCTTAAAGTAAATAAAAACAACCCTCAGTTATCTGAAATTTCAGAACCCAAATAAATTTTAGCCCAAGTTTCCTGGCACTCAGATGGACATTTGCAGATGCTGGTCACCAAGAGACAGGAACATTTTCCACTCCCTTCCCCCTAAAAAAGGGAGGAGGGGGTATTTCCACTGAACATGTTTATGGGAATTAAAAAAAAAAAAAAAAAAAAAAGAAAATACTGACTTAACATAAGGTTTTTTAGGGACATGATGGACTGAAGACATTTTCTGTCCAGCTGAAGCAAAAATAGCCAACTCTTCCCCAGAACATCTACCCCCCCCTTCCCATATGCTGGTGCCAACAACATGCAGTTTTATTATATTTTGCTGCTGTGAACATGGCAGAGTCAGCAGAAAAACATGAGACATCTCAGAAACACTGAGAACATCACCCTGAACCACCTTTTTTTTTTTTTTTTTTTTTTTTTTAAGGTCCCCTGAAATTTCTTTTAAAAAGAAAGTTTAAAAGAAAAGCCGAAATGAGTGAAGATCCTCCCTTGACAGCAACCACTCTGATGGCAGCAGAAATGAGCACAGTGGAGAGTAGTTTCTCCTCCAGAAATCCCAGCTTCTGAGGCTGCCTTTTGTCCATTCACCAAGCTCAGTGAAGTCCTCAGTTCAAGGAACCACAACCCAGGACCATCTCTATCATCTGATGCTCAGTTCTATGCTCCACTGGAGCACAAGGAGCATTTCAGCCCAGCTGACAGATCACCCAGTTCTGACCTGGGAGGTCAAAACCATGGAATCTGCTGGGTGGAAAATGCCTCCTAAGTCTATCTGCAGCTCACCTCCTGAAGATCCCAGTATCAGCATGCTTTGCATCTTACACCTGCTGCTGCCCAGCTCTTCTCCTTGGTGACCTGGATTAAACCAGCAGGTGATGCCCATTCCTCCACTCTTTATTCAGGCATTCCCTCACAATCCATGTGTACCTCAGGCTCTCACCCTTGCAGAGCTGATCTCTCTGCCTTCCTCTGCTTTGTCCTGCCTACAGGATGCTCTTCCAGGCAGTGACACCCCACAGTCAGGGGTGCAGACCTGGTCAGGGACTCTTCTGGTATTAGAGAAGCTCCTAAACAGTAAGGAAAGGCCAATATAAAAAGTTACTGGGGAAGTCTAACTTTTCAAGAACTGAACTTCTCAGTAGCACAGCTATACATGGAATCAATTCAGTTCACACATTGGTGACAGCTCCTGATGTCACAGCTCTTCACTGGCTTACATTAACAGCTTAACAAGTGCCAGGAAAAGAGCAGCAAAGATGTTTTGCACAAGCACATTTTCTGCTGAGGTTCTGTGCTTTACCATGTATTTGTCTGTGCATCTCACTCAGGGTCATCTAGTGACCCTGCCAGCCTCTGGGCAAACTCTCAAGAGCCAGGGGAGCTTCCAAAAAAACCCACTATAGAAAAAGACAACCTTACTAAGGAGAGCTCTTGCAGATTTACCACCCAATCCTGGCTTCATGAACAGCTGGGCCTGGCACCTACCATAGAACATTTCCAGTCAGAGATGCTGCAAACCACAGGATATGTTATCAAGGCAGCACAGGCAGAAAAAGGGCAAATCCTTGGAGAAAAATCCTCTTTTGTTGCACAGGGAAAAGAGCATGGAAGTATTTACTGCCATACAGAGGATCTTTAGGGGATGAAGCATGTCTTCATGTGTATTTGTATAGGAGGGTCTTTCTTCATTCAAGGCCTCTGATGCTGTCATTTCTACAGCTGTCAAACAACAGGGATCTGTAGAATCACCCTGTAACCAGCCCCCACAGACATGGCAGAGAACATTCCTCTATGATCTGGTCACCAATCCTGACTAAAGGTTGTCATATGAAGAATTATAACCCTGCTGTACAGTCTGTGAGCTGCTTTACCAGGTCTGCACAAGGTACCCTACTCTCTACAAAACCCTACAAGTCTCTTAACACAAAAGGTCATAAAAACTATTTATTGAGAGCACTTGTCATTTCAAAAAGCTCAGAGTATTTTAGAAAGCAAGAAATGCATAAACTCAGGCACAGAAACCCAAAGAAAAGTCCCCACAAGTCTACAAACTCCAGTCCCCACAGGGCTGGAAGAAAAGCCCAGGCAGCCTGGCTGTAGAGGCTGCAGGTGTCTCCTCCCAGCACCTCTGAAGGAAAAGGATCCTCCCAGCTCCTCTGAAGGGATCCTTCCTTTCACTGGAAACCCAATCACTGCAAAACATGGCACACATCCACTCTCCTGAGAAACCACTAAAGCAGCTGCCACAGACTTCATTGCAGTAAGAACAAAGTAGATGGTTAAAGGAATAAGATGTCAGGGTCAAAAAGCCTTGGCTTTCTATAGATCCTCTAGAGGGTTGTGATAGACAATAAAAAGGGGGTGGTGGCCAGTGTGTAAGAGCACAAAACACCTGCAGAGAGTTGCATTTCACTGACCTGTTGAATATTTCCGTGTCCTCTCAGAGTCTTTATACAGGGATCCCATGATATCCCCCATGGATCTGGAGATCCTCATTTCATGCTGTTTACTGTTGTTTGGCTGGAGGAGCTGATAATCAGAAAAAGGGAAAGGTCAGGCTAGGTCAGAGCCCCTGTGGACACACGATGTAGAACCCTGTATTTGGTGCCCCACAAACATATTACCCAAGAACTAATCAAAAAAGTAATAATTTTAAAAATACCAAAAGAGACATGAATGTAACCTAGAGAGGAGTGATCCAAAAACCATTCACAAAGTATTCATGTCTGTTATTAAAATACTCTAATAGGATGAAGATTAAGCTCCAGTTGACAATGGTAAATAGAGATATTTGATATAGAAGGCTGTTCCTCACTGCACTGTTTCCAGACAGGCAAAGAGACTGCTCCCTGGCCTCTACCCAAGTTTGCAAAACCAAAACCAAAGCTCCAAATACTTCACTGGCAGCCTCAGCTCCCCTGTAGCAGAGCAGAGGAACAGGGAGGAGGATCAGGCTCTGCTAGACAACACAGGTAAGGGGGAGAACAAAGAAATTTGCATCCAGCTGGTCATGGAAATGGCAGTGGGCAAGTCTTAGTATGATGAGATGCTACAGTGTGCTGTCACTGGATGTATGGCCATGGAACTGCATGAAGGAGCATGGTTATGTGCTTCAGGGAGAGGTGGACCTGCTCTCAAAGGTATGTAGGAATCTATAGGGTTAGCCCTGCTCTTAGTAGCTGCCTTGCAATAAAGCCATGTTCCCATGGGCAGATTTCTGCCCAGGATTTAGGAAACCTCAAGTGATGGCCCAGTTCTCCCCTGGAACTCTGGTCCTGGCACTTTCTGAGATCCTCTCCAAAGGAGCAGAGAAGTTCCAGGAGCTGTGAGTACCAGCGGTAGCATGAGGACAAGAACTATGAGTTTCAAGACTCCCAGTCTCTCCAGTACTTCTAGGAAATATAAGGAAGAAAGGGGAGTTGCAACATCTGCAAATCCCTTGCTTTACAGCCTGTGCTTGGGGCAGCACGACATGTGCTTTGGCAAGACACTCCGTGCAGGCGAGGTCAGGCTAACGGGCTCAACTGCAAACCACTGAGCTCAGGAAAACCAAATAAATAAACACAGGGGAGAGAAAAAAAAAAAAAAAAAAAAAAAAAGAGACAGTCCTGCATGAGACTGAGGGATTCTCCAATCTGCTCATCCTGGCCTTTAGGACTGCAGCACCATACGAAGGGAACAGTCCCCACGCTGCCACCCAGCACGGCCAGAGCCAAGGCATCACCCCATATGTGGAGGAGAGGCTACAGGGGAATGGTGACAGCATCCCTAGGCAGAAAGCACAAGGGGTTTCATCCCATTTGATGATCAGACAAGTATTTAACCCTTCACAGGCTGCAGGAGGAGCTACAGGGAGCTGAGCTCAGTCCCCAACCAGGATTTCCAAGCAGCTGAGCAGGGCTGACCTGCTCTCATGGCCCCCTCGCCTTCTGCTCTTCACTGTCAGGAGACTCCTCTCCACTCCCCACCAGAACAACAAGGCATCTTGCTCTGGACACAAAAGAGCAGAGAAGGTGAAGGACTCACATTCGCTTTCTTTGGAGCGCTCACAAGGATCCGCAGGCTCTTCAGGGAAGGGCTCAGCTCCAACTGTTCCAGCGCTTTGTCCAAATCTTCCTGGGATTTCAGCGGGATCAGGAGCTGGAAGGGATTGAACAAACACCGGAGCACAGCAGTGTCACACTTTTGGGTAAACAGAGGAAGCCAGTTCCTTGCAGAGAGCAGCTTGGGAATCGGGGGGACGAGGGAGGAACCTGAGAAGGCAGATGGAAAACAGAGCCCCCGTGCCCTCCAGCTTGCCAAGCTCTAACATTTTCTTCCAAGTTCTCATCTACCACGGAACAGACGCAAAAAATCACAACAAAAAACATCTGCAAGGAGAGAGCTTAAAGGTCACATCACTAATTCAGCTGGTGGGAAGAGGAGAAGGCTGAGACAAAACCTTAGGCTTGCTGCCTGCTCTTCTGCCTGCTCTGATCTGGGGGAGTTTTGTAGGCAAGACCTGCTGCTCCCCAGCCCCAAAACAGCCCCACACATTATTCCTGGGTTTTTTCCCAGTGGTGCTTCAAGAAAGCAGTGAGCTGCACCCAAGGATTTACTCTGGTAGATCCTCAGGAGCCTTCCCTGCTGCTGCAACGTGTGCTCCTGCACATCCACAGTCTCCTGGTGTTTGGGCATTGGGAACATCTCACAAACAGTCTCCTCCCTTTTGATGTGAAAGGTGGGCAATGCTCTCCCTCCAAGAACCACTTCTTCAGCAGCCAGCAGGAAAAATTCAGCTTCTGCACTTCACAAGGTAAACAGAACAGAGAGCTACACAGTGTCTATCAGAAGGCAGCTAAAGGTCCTGGTGTTTTCCTGGTAAGTGGCAAACTACTGGCCTCCTACCTCCAGAGGGAATGTGACCCCCCCCCAACACTGCTGTGTCCTGCAGACAGCCTGCAAAGCTTCCAAGTCCCAGCACAGCTGCACTTCAGAGGGGCTCTGCAGCCTTCTGCTGCCCTGGGCTAAGATTAAAACCATAACTTTCTGCCCCTCATTCTGTCTAATCTGCCCCAAACCAGCCCTCAGGTTGGGGCACCGGCACTGAATCTGTGCCAAAGCACACAGCAGTTCCACACCAAAGGGACTGAGTGGCCACAGCTCTCAGTAG
This sequence comes from Corythornis vintsioides, assembly GCA_025447755.1. Lineage (NCBI taxonomy): Eukaryota > Metazoa > Chordata > Aves > Coraciiformes > Alcedinidae > Corythornis > Corythornis vintsioides. The sequence goes on from JAOEGS010015229.1 coordinate 25,285, forward strand.
GCTCTCACTGGTCTTACTGGGAGCAGCAGCTGCCCAGAACTCCTGAAAGGCAGCTCAGCCCTCAGGGTAATGAGGGTTCATGGCATCAGCCACAGCAAACACACCTCAGATCAGTAGCCACAGAAGACACTCAGAAGCCTCCTGTGTCCACCTTTTTGATCTCAGGGTGTTGCCAAGGATTTGGCTGTTGGCCTGTAGGCAAATACACCTCAGACTGTGTGCACTGAGGCTAGGACTTCAGGGATGACCTGGTCAGGGGAAAAACTGTGGTCCCTGGCCAAAAAAGTTGAGGTTTCACCTTTGGAAACTGCTGCAGGCACCTCCTCCACTAAGGACCACAGCCTGAGCCCAGTGAGCTCCATCTTGGATGTCTATGTGGCTGCAGGGTGAGCACCTCAAGGCTTGGATTGAGTTTCTCCTCTCCAATGTGATAAGAAGGCTCAGGAAGATGTCCTTTATCTCCCAAGCAAGGGACCTAACCACCCCAGGGGGTTTACAGAGAACAGCAACACCAGACTTCTCTGGACTGGGTCCCACAGACAAGGCTGGAAAAAGATGCCCAGTCTGGGACAGGGCTTGGATGTGAATCAAAGTACTCACCAGGTAGATATCAACTACTCAGGGCTTTCTGTAGGTCTATGGAGTAAACAGACCATGGTTCATGGTTGAACTTTGGGATCTGAATGAACCACCTGTGCTCACAGCAGATATCAGACAAAGATGGTATTGAATATGTCTCCCAAGTGCTGTGCAGCTGTTTGCAGTCAGTCTGCTTCCTAAAGCAGCACAGCTGAAGAGATAGTCTCCTGGTGCACTGATTAACTCTCTTGAAGCTCACAAGGGTTCTACAAGCTCATCAAGCAGCCAAGAATTCTCTCCTTCACACACCTGAACACTAGAAAGCTGCTGCTCCCCCTTGTTTCACCATCAAGCAGAATTTGACTTCCTCACTGCTCAGCCATCCCTTTACTGAGCTCCTCACAAGTGTGCAGAGCAATCCCTCAGCTGCTGCTTTGAACAGAATGTTCTGCAGGTCACTCCATCTCACTCCAGTATTGCATTAACACTTCTGCATGTCTGCTTCAGCAAAGCCAAAAACATCAGGCAGAAACTGCCCTCCTCTAAAAGGGACTGGAGCCAGTATTTAGCTTGGCTTGCCCTAATACCCACATCTGGCAAGTAGGTTTTGCTCCATTTGGCTTCCAGTCTGGGGCACCCATAGATATCAGGAGCATGTATCTATTAGGCATGAAACTAAATATAGGCTCACACAGAACCATGGAAGTAACTGCCAGGGTGAGCTTCCAGTGACTGGATTTGTTCTGTTGACAGAGAGAGCAGCAGTGATGAACTGCAAAATTTTATCAACATGGAAGTTTCACTAATTAGAGCTTATTGGATTTTGCTTCTTGCTTTTAAATATCTCCTGAAGCCTGTTTAGTGTGGGACTTGGTAGTCAACCCACTGCAGCTGTGAGTGCAAAGGGTGAGTTCCACCAGCAACAACAATCTTGCTAAACCTCCCTCTGTAAGACACTGCAGAGAGCCAAAGAATAGTAGGAAACAGGGTTGGGGAAAAATCAGAGAGGTCAATTAATTCATCTTCCTGCCCACTGCAGGACCAACTGGCATCAACAATTCTCCACACATGTTTGTTAAATACACTTGTGTCTCCTCCTTCCCACTACAGGAGCTTCTACCACTTCCCCAGGCTTTAACTCTCCCTAACCCTCCAAAATGATGCCAAGGGACAGTTTTATAGGAGACAAGCAAGAAGAGGGCAGAAGGGAACTGGTGGCACACTGAGGTTCAGTGTTCTGCCCAAGGTCACATCACAAGCTGGTCATTCAGGTGGGACAAGGTGACAGTCATGCCTGGAGCAGCTGCTCAGCAGATTCCAATTCAGACAGAGCAGTTGCCACAGAACCTTCAATCCATCACCCAGCCAACTGGCCAACCAGCACCACACCATCCATGGTCAGGTCACTTTTTGCTGTCCTGCTCACCAGAAAGATGAGCCCAGCCTACTGCCAACAGGCGGAACACCCACGGCCAGGCCCTGCTCTTATCTATACCAGCCCAAGCCCACTGATTCCATGGTCCCACCAGGATGTGATTCATGTGTGCCCCTGCTCCACCCAGCTGGCATGCTCATCATACTGGTCTTGGCTTCAGGACTCCTGCTTCATCAGGGCAAGGACTGCCTTTTAGCATGCTTTTGTAAGGGACTGTTGACCTCAGTGTAATTTCGGTCTAGAAGGTGCTACTCCAAGGGAAACATCTAATGGTAACAAAGAATTACCTCACAGTTCCCTCTGAGCAAGAAGAAAGGGGTAACATTTAATTGTGGTAAGTTTGTGGTCTGGCTACACCAGAGGCTTGCAATCATGAGTCTCAAACACCTGACCCCAGAACACAACAGGAGCCAAATGCTGGGGTGTCACCATGTGGATGTGTAGGTTACCTCCCTGGAGGTCACTTTTGTCTGTTTCTAGTGTTTCCACAATAACAACTCTGGATTATACTGCTCAGATCTCTTCCCAAAAGTGTGGGTTCTCACAAGGAGGCATTTTTATGTGCAGAAAAACAAACCACTGCAAATCATCCTCAACCCCAAGAAGTCAGGACTACCCAAAGGCCTGCTCATGGTCCTGCTATGTGCTGTGCACTTGCCCAGCAAGACAGTGTCTAACATGGGATAAAATGCATTATTTAAGCTTCTGTTTGCTGTTGTTGGAAAAAAAAAAAAAGTCCTCTTCCAGTGGAAAGAAACCTGGAATGAAATGAGTCATTCCTGGAGAATTCAATGGCAGGCTTTTCCCGGGAGGGCTGTCAGAGAATGCCCAAGATTAGAAGCCTGACTGTATTCAAAGCCAAAACCCCGCAGAGACTTTGATATCATGAGGTAGCTATTAGCAAAGAATAGCAACTTCTCTGGTGAAATAGAAGGGAGGAAAAAAAAAAAAGAAAAAAAAAAAAGAAAAGAGGAAGCTCTCTTCATAACCCCTCTCTCCATTCATACTCCAATGAAAGACATGGAGCTGATGGAGCAGGACCAGAGGAGGGCAACAAAGATGATGAGAGGGCTGAAACACCTCTCTTATGAGGACAGGCTGAAGGAGCTGGGGTTGTTCAGCCTGGAGAAGAGAAGGCTCTG
>JAOEGS010015229.1:28540-41899 GCA_025447755.1 Corythornis vintsioides
CTGGATCTCAGGAAGAAGTTCTTTCCCTTGAGGGTGGTGGATCAGTGGAACAGGCTCCCCAGGGAGGTTGTTGGGGCACCTTCTCTTGAGATACTCAAGGTGAGGTTGGCCAAGGCTCTGAGCAGCCTGGTCTAGTCAAGGGTGTCCCTGCTCACTGCAGGGGGGCTGGATTAGATGACCTTTGGAGGTCCCTTCCAGCCCTAACCATTCTATGATTCTATGACAAGCTGTTAGTCACTTGCAATTAATACTTGAACAAAGAAACAAAGTTGTCACGAGAGATCCAAAAGAAGGCTGGAGAAGAAAGGTCTTCAAGCCTCAAAATGCAAGGATGACAGAAGGAGGGTTTTTGGGTGCTTGTATGTGGCCACAGGACCCGCTAGAGGAACCTCCAGTGATGCACATTTCACTGCAGACCTGACCACAAGAATACTCACATCATTCTAGGGGTTTTGAGGTGAAAAAGTCAGTGCTGGATAAAAGTACACTGTGTTAGCAGCACTGTCCCTCATAGTCAGGACACCATGCTCCTGCAACTGCCCCAGGATGAGAAGGCTTCACATCCAAGCCAAACATGCAGGAGCCTACAGTCATTCCATGAGGCTCCCAGGAAAGCATTTGGCCTCAGCCATTCTCCTTGCTGCCTTTGGTGGGCTGTCACCAGCCAGACACACTCTGAAAGTTGGTCCTATTGCCCCAAGGGTGGTAATGGGAACTGTGCAGCTGCACTGACAACATCTCCATCATCTCAGTCACTTAATTCCTCACGTTGAGTTAGGGGGATTATTTTTCTGGGGGAAAGACAATGTTCCTGTGTCACCATTTAACAGTGCAATAATTCTGAGAAGGGTAAAACCTGTCTTGGAGAATGAGAATCCAACTGAGCTGTGTTCAGACAGCAGCTTTTATGTGTTCACAAGCTGGGAACCAGCAAATAAGATTACTTTTCTTCACACCCATGTACCACACTAAATTAGGGCCTTAAGAACAAACCACTGCTCAATCCTGGAGTGAGCACCAGGCACCCTAAAATTCCCCTGTAGCAAGAAGAAGGAGAGTACCTCATTGTTCACACAGACCAAGTCCATCGTCTGTCCAAAAGCATCCGTGACCTTCTGCACAACTTCTTTGAACCTGACTGGTCTTGGAAACTGGATAATCCTGTACACACAAACAAATACCTCATCAGTCTCAATGGAACAAAGCATACTGGAATCTGAGATTAGATTGACAGCTGAGGAGAAAGAACCTGTATTATCCTATCATGAAGCATGAAGCTGGGTCCTTGCTCTCACACTGCTGCTTGTCTGCTAAGCCCAAGAGGGGACTTGACCTACCCTGCAAGAATATCTACCAAAATTCTAGTGTAGCTCCTCTGCTCCTCCTCCTTTGAAGTTCAGGTGGACACTGTACTGAAGTACAGTGATTTATCACCTCCATTTTCAGCAAGTGGCTCTGAACAGGGAGGAAGGATGGAAGAGAAAAGGATGCTGCATCCTGGGACCCTCCTGTGCCTCACACACAGCAGCTCTCTAGGTCCATATCAGCAGGTACAGCCCAGCCCTATGGTAACACGACTTAAATTTTCTTTGGCTTTAAAAAGCAACTTGGACCATCAGCCTGTGAGTTCCCAGCCCTGTGTCCTGCCCTGCCACAGTCACTGAGCACCAAGCAGAGGTGATTCCATGAAAATGTCAGCAGGGAAGGGCGGGCAGGATTTCACTCCCAGATCTATTTTTATGGGACCCATGCCCAAAATCTGGTTATCTTAAGTGTCATAGGCTGCTAATCAAAGGACATATTTCAGTTGAGTTGAAGCTCAGCTGTTGTTCAGAAGGGCTCAAGAATTAAAAAGAAAAGGATCCAAATGTGCACCCTATATCCCCAGCAAGAGGAATTTAATGACTTCCAGCTTGGAATCACTTTACCTGTATAAAAATCCCAAGAGGTACTTGTGGCAAGTGGGATAACGAGGCAAGGTTCTTGCATGTAAAATTGTAGTGGATTTAGGGGAATGAATCCTGCTTTGAGCTGATCTGTAGCTGGACGAGGTCAGAAGGACAACGTTGGGTAGAAAAGGTAATTTGTCCCTCTGCACATGTGGGACTGGGTTCATTGAGTACTTACCTTTTTTCTCCTTCATATTCAAACTTGATCCTGACATTTCGTTGCTGAAAGAAAAAGCAGAGAACAGTTGGTCCCAGACAGATCCCAGACTGACCTACAGATCCAAAGCTAACAGGAGTTCTCAAGGAGACTCTCCTAACTCCAGTAAGTATCTGGTCTATTGAGGGCCAAGCAGCCTGATGGATTTGCAGACTCTGGGAAAACTCCACATTGATGGTAAAAAACCTTGTCAAAAAAGGTCTTCAGTACGACCCTCACTGTGTAACTGTGCTTGTAGGGGTGGCTGTTGTTTTGTTAGGACCTACAAAATGCAAATTAAATCAGGCTACACTATAGAATAAATGCCTACCCTGAACTGACCTATTGCTCACCTCGAGAGATAGAATTAAATTTGCCTAAAGAAGAGCCAGTAGAGTCACAGGCACAGTCTGGGCACACAAGTGTGCAGGGACTACTAAAAGTCACTTCTCCTGCCACCTATTTGTGCATATTTAGCAATGATTGAGACCACAAGAAGCCTTTTCATTCTTTCAGCTTCTCAGACCAAGCCTGAGCTAAGCATCCCTTGGCTCATTCCAGGACTTTCCGACGGTCTCCAAGGCAGATCAAAACCCTCTTTACTTCCCAGACCAGGTTCAGTCACCCCAATTAACCAGGGCTCTGCCCCTGCTAGTGCAAACAAGCCTCCTCAAATAATAGTTTTTCTTCCTATGGAGAAACAAGCACTTGCCATCTCCACCCGATGTGTAACACCAGGGAGGGCTCCGTCCCGTGCTGCCAGCATCTCGCAGGGATAATCCCCAAAGGGGTGGGTGACAGCCCTTCCTGAGCAAGGGCCTTATCTCTAATGCTGGGCTGCCAGCGTGTGAAGACACACTTTCCATCCTCTCAGAGGGAAAGCAGAGCCACAGTGAACCAGCTTTGTCTCTAATGAGGAAAATGAGCTGGTCTTTAGGTTTATTTTTAACCTGACAGCTCCTCAAGTTCTGCAAACAGCCACCAAAGTTCAGGAAGTTAAGGCTGGAGACAATTCGTTGAAAAGCTTAAAAAACCCCAGCAGATTCAGGGTAAACATGCTGAATTATCCGAAACACATCCTTTTTATTGCTGCTCATGGCATTTTCTGTGCTTCTGGAAAGGCTGGGAAGAACCAGTGCTGGGACAGTCACCAACTGGGGTACTCCAGAAGTGTTACAGGCCTATGCTAAACAAGCACTTACATCATCTTGGTGTCTACAGCCTGTTCTCCAGATCCACAATGTCTGGACAAACACCAGGTTCACTTCTAGAACCAAACCCAACTCATAAAAATACCAAACTAACTCTAAACCAGTCCAAAATTCAGAAGGAGAAGAGATGACTGTAAACAACCAAGTGCAGAAGATTCAAATAATTCTAAAGAGACAGGCAAATATGGGTGGGATTGTCACCTTGGGCTATAGAATCATAGAAATTTCTGGGTTAAAGGGACCTCTAGAGATCATCTGGTCCAACCCCCCTGCTGAGTTTAGGGACATCTGCAACAAGAGCAGGGTGCTCAGAGCCTCCTCAAGCCCCATCTTGAATGTCTCCAGGGATGGGGCCTCAACCACCTCCCTGGGCAACTTGTTCCAGTGCTCCACCACTCTCTGTGTAAAGAACTTCTTCCTTATTTCTAATCCAAATCCACTCCTTTCTAATTTAAAACCATTGTCCCTTGTCCTTTCACTCCAGGCCTTTGTAAACAGACCCTTTCCAGTCTTTTGATCAGGTCCGTTCAGGTACTGGAACGTGGCTATAAGGTCTCCCCAGAGCTTCTCTTCTCCAGGGTTGGAGAAGGAAAAAGGAAAAAAAAAAAAAAAAAAAGATAGAGACTTTCTTATGCCAATTTTTAGTTGTACGTGCCCTTCTGAATAGGGCCTGGCTGGTTTATCCCTCCTGGATGCTGGCAGTAACCCAGTCAGCGCGGGTTCACTGTATGGAGCTCCACAAAGCCCTTCTCTAAAGTAAAGGGAAAGAAAAAAAGAAAAAAAAAAACCAACAAAACAACTCAGGGCAAGGAACTTTCGAGGTTTCTCCTTACAAAGGAGCAGGACGTGCAAGGGGAAAAGCTCACGCAGCTCTGGCCTCGCTGCAGGAAACCTTTCCAAACACAGGTTTCACTTTCAGCGCCGCAGCCGAAGGCCGCACCGAGCTGGGCTTCTGCTGAGCCACGCTGATTTCACAGACAAATACGTCTTGAAAAACAGCTCGTGGCTGGAAAATGTCAAAACACTCCTATAAAGCTCCAGAGAGAGAAGAAAAAAAAAATAAAATAAAATGGACCACGACCCTGCTGCATCCTTTTCTTCTACATCAACAACAGGGCTGATGGGCTGTGGCCCAGAGCCAAAAAGACTAAGGCAGCTGCCCCGTGCTGCTCCAGCTCTGCTTCTGAGCAGAGCAGCAAAAACACTGGCTGCAACTGGGGAATGAAAACCCACTGCATTTGTTAATTAGATTATTTTAATTTGTTTTTTTCTTTCTTTTCTGGTGTAAATCACACTAAATTCTCACTTCCCTCAAAGTACCCAAGACCTTAAGCTCACAAGTATTTAGAAGAGGAATAAATCTGTATTTAGCTTAGTCTGAGAAGTTGGTTACAGGCTTTTGTTTTTTTCCATTCATCTCTTAGCTTGCTCACGTTTTTGACCCACGGCTAAAGCTGAATTCATCACAGCTATCAGCAACAAATACTTTTTCCCATTTCTTAAAAAAGAAAAATGAAGTGGGCAGTGCCCAAAGCACTAGGAAATCCCAGGGGGATGCAAAGCACTTCCTAAATACCAGAGCAGGCTGTGATTTTTTACACCCATGGAAATCTGGTTTGGAGCAACTGGTTTGAGATTACGCAGGGAGTCTGGGGCGCTGCCAAGTGCTGCAGCAACACCTCACGCGAGTCTGCACCCAGCATGGCAAACACACGGCTGAGGGGGAGGCAGGACCAGCATCTTCTCCTTAAACACCTCAACATGATGTTCAAATGCTTGAGAACAGGTCATGGAAGAGGTGCAGATGGTGGAAGCTGCTGGGTCCTGTTCACTTCTGCAATTTGGTGAAGAATTAAGACAACAGAGACTCCTTGCACAATCCAAGTCATGCTATTTTCCCTCTCTGCCATCAGATACCAAATGAGGTCAATGGCAGCGTTGTTCCCCCCACAATCAAGACGTCATTAGCTGGTGTAGTAGAATGAAACATCCAAGAAGGGTGTGTGTTAAATACAGTGGAGGAGAGGGGTATGGCCATGCCTTAAATACTGAGTTCTGACAGAGAATTTCAGCAACAGTTTCATGGAGAACTGTGAAGCCGAGGCAGGCAATGGAGCAAGCAGGGGAAATTGAGGCAAGAAGGCTCAAGGTGTTTTGCCCAGCAGGGGGAAGTCTCCAAGAAGAATTTCAATACAGAAAAGGTTGTAAGACAAAAGATACTTTTCCAGGTCCTGTGGTGACAGTACAAGGGGCAACAGTTTTAAACTGCAAGAAGCTAGATTTAAGTTGGATATAAGGAAGATGGTTTTTATGATGAGTTTTGTGAGACACCGGAATGGGTCACCCAGAGAAGTTGTGGATGCCCCATCCCTGGAACTGTTCAAGACCAGGTTGGATGAGGCTCTGAGCAACCAAGTCTAGTGGAAGATGTCCATGCCCATAGCAGCGGGGTTGGAACTATATGATCTTTAAGTCCTTCCAACCCAAACCACTCTCTGATTCATTCTATGAAGAAGAGTGGCAGAGCCAAGCATAAAATTTAGATATTTGGTCTCCTGGCTTCTATGTAGTGAGCAACTTTCCCTCTCCATGTGTGCTTCCATATGACGCGGGGCACGGAGGAGCCCAGGTCTCGCTTGGCGCCTGGAGGCCCTGCTGCGACACAAACAAAACAAGCGACAACCCTGACAGGAAATACCACAGTAATTCCCTTCGTTTCTGGAATTATTTCTTCTCTGAGATACTTGCACCAGCATTTCCTCCAGCCCTGCTAACAAATGGTATTTTACTCCTTCTTGCCATCCACCTCGGAAAGGAAAGAGCAAAACCACCACGGCGGCCACAAACCCATCGCCATCTTTCCAGGCTTTCCTTGAGGTATTTTTAGCTCCTTCCTCAAAACTTCTAATTTCACAAAATGAACACAACTGCCAAGCTTCAGAGGAAGCGCTGACGGGAATGGGGAGGAGGAGGAGGGGGGTGGAGGGAAAGGGGGCAACTGCTTCTGCCCGCTCGGCTGGGAACCATGGTGGGCCCGGCCAAGCTCAGCCCCTGGAGCTGAAGCAAGCAGCCCTGAGCACTGGTTTAGATTAAGGAAAATGTTGGAATAAAATGGAAAAAAAGTGTTTCCAAACGAGGTGAATCATGATCTTATACAGAGATCCCTGAAGAGCTGACTGCTGTTTGTAATAAAAAGCACACACGGAGAGCAGGAAAACATGCTGTGAGGCCTAAAATGGAAGCGGCTTCGTAGAAGAAGGTGCTGAGCACCCATGGTGCTGGACACCCAAAGGCTTGAGCAGAGTGGGGTACAGGTTGAAACTGAGCAATGCCCATGGAGAGGAGAGTCCCATGGCATAGCGACACCCGCCCTGTAACACCCTGATGCCACCGACTGCAGGCTGGGACCCAGTGGAGAAGACAGCCCTGCATCTCCATGTCTGCCCCTGCACTGGTGTGGCACCGAGAGCTGAAGCACCTACAGCTGCCATACTGTAAAATCCCAGATGAGCATCAAAGTCAAAGACTCTCCTCAACATGTCCTCTCCTCCTCCCAGATTCAGCTGCTGTCAGAAACAGCACTGTGGTCAGACCCAACCTCTGTGGTTTGCTTTTAAAGCTGCTCTTGTCAAACCTCACTAGAGGAAAGCTTTGTCCACACTGACACACTACAGGAACTGGGACTTTGGATCAATTCTTCCACCCAAATCTATGATTGCCTCATGAACCACCTGGGACAAAGCCTAAAACTCCAGCATTAACCCTTCTGAGGTCAAGAAAAACAGGAAAAAAAAATCATCATTAAGGGGCTTGCTTTCAGTGTTGCACCAAGAGGGGCTCGTTCCAGCTTTGCTCTTACGCACCCAAAAGACTTTGGGGCACTTGCTTTGCCTCAGTTTCCCCCTTGGGTAAAACAGAGGCAATGAAAAAGACCCACTTGTACATGCTGGAGGGTAACCAGAGGGATTTTATTCAGTTCTCTCACTTTCTCCTTGTCAGATTAGGAAACCAGCAGAAAACCCCACCGAGCAGCACGGCATTCAAGCGTTAGTGCTCTAGTTACTCCTTTGCAACTAGCCACAAAGCAGTGGGGTTTCTCCTCATCCTCTGGCTTTGGCTGGGAGAAATCAGCACTTCAGGGCCAGGCTGAGGGGACTTCTCCACCTCCCCGACGTGCACGTTGCTTGCATTAGCTCTTGTGCTCTCCCTTGCTTTTACAAGGGCCGTTCGTTGCGAGCCAGACAGCTGGAGCGTGTCCCTAGACCGCAGTAGGAGATGACTAATCCGCGTCACTAGGAATGATCCGCGCAGAACCCCCACGCGCTCGGGGTTATTCAGCAAGCAGACACACTGCTGTTTGTCTGGGATTGCCCCCTTCTGCTCTCGGGGTGGGGGAGAGGGGGGAGATTCTGGTCCTTTTAGATCCTTACAGCTCTGAAAAAGCAAGCCCAGAGTGTGAGCAGCTCAGAGAGAAGTGGGAAGATGTTGTCTGAGGGTTCGCTGCTCCCTGTTACGGATGGTTTTGGTTTGCACAGGCTACAAAATGCTTCTCCAAAACCACCTACCTGGCAGGCAACAGCCTTTATTTTAAGCTGGATTTCTCCTTGGTATTAATTACCCTCTTAACACCCAAATCAGCTCCAAGCACAGATAAAGGAAAACCTCTTCCCCAAATCCTTGGAACTCTGCTGTCTTTACCATCTGCAGCCAAGGCTTTCCCAGATGGTGCTGCTCCCCTATGGGTCCCTTGTTTTCCCCCCCAAGCTGGGGCAAGCCCTGCAGATCTCCTCACAGAGATTCCCACCTTCAAGGTGTTATTTCTGAATCCTCAATGGTAAAACAGAGGTGACAAGGCCAAACTCCTTTTAAGCTGTTTGAAGACCTAGAGAAAGCTGTAGAACACGAGCTTCATTTCACTCTAGTTAAGAGCCTTGTCCTGCATCCAACTTGTCAAAGTAAAGACAGCTCAGAGGTAATACACTGATAGAACATCTTTTAGGTCAGTCTGACATTTGCTCCTCACAAACAGGAGACTTTATTGCCGAGGAGAACTTGTACTCAGAATTAACAGGGCAGAGGGATTGGAAGCTGCCATTAGCTGCAGTGGGGGGGACACACCAACATCCTTGGCACTAGACCAAAGTGCAGCACTGACAACCAACTTCAGCCCCAGCTGCCAAGAGCTATTTATATAAATAAAAGGACGTGCATGCAAATAGACAGATGCAAAATAAATGTTAACATAATTGCTCCTTTCTCCTCCATGCTTTTGTTTGGGATTTCTAATTCTTTGTGGTTTCCCTTCTTATCCCACTCATCTTTTTCCTTAATGATTGCAACGTAGATCATTACTCTGCTGTTTCCTCGTTCTCCTCTTCACAGCCACTGCTATAAACAAAACTCCTTTGTCTATTCAGTCCAAGAGATGGCCTGAAAGGACTCCTTCCAGCCATACCAGAGGTTGCACAAGGAATAATGAAGTGATAAAAGCAATGATGGAGGAATAACAGTGCAGAGGATGCACTAAGAATAATGTCAGGATCATCCCTCTGTCCCCAAACAACAGCTCCCTTTTAAAGATTGTGATGCAGCAGGAAAAGGATGTCCCATCTCTATCCTTCTACCCCGTTTTCTCACAGGCAGAAAGTCAGCATCACACAGTGGTTGACACACCTGACTAGGACTCCAGAGATTCAAGCTCACCCATCCCATCTGCTGCCAGCTGCCTGGGCACTGTTGCCTGGGCCATCTAAGAGAGGAAACTCCTCTGCCCCGTGCGTCAATTATTGATGTTCTCATTTCCAGCTCATCCTACCATGAGGCATTAGACATCCAGAAACTCAGCCTTAGTCCTAAACCCATTTGTAAGGAAAGTGAACTAAAAAAAACCCAAAGATTTTCACGCAGCTTGCCAAAGGATGTTCATTTCCTAAGCTGGTCTGAAGCAAAACTGTTGATATTTTTGGGAAGAAATACTGTGCAGCACATATCACCACAGAGTACTTTCCTGTGTGGCCAGGCCTACCAGGAATACTCTCTGTCAGGCTCCAGGCTCAGTTTCTGTCAAGAGAGCACTGAGGAACCCTCCAGCACACAAAGATGAGATAGCACTTTGGTTGTGTTCCTCTGTGGACCAAAAAACTGCTGCAAGCCACAAAAGGACAGGCTAGTTAGTCAACACATTCTTTTTAAAGTGTTTTTCAGTGGAAATTTGGAACACTGACTAAAGGATTCCCATGCCTCAGAAAAGCATTTTTCCAAAGAAAAGATTACTTTTTTTTTTAAATCTAACAATTCAAAGTCCAGATCCAAGTGCTTCAATGTGAGCACACTGCTGCAGGGCCTTATAAAAGATACCTACAGTGAGATTCTCAAGAGGAAAATTTAGCATCTAAATGCTTCATGCCTCACTCTCCCTCTTCAAGAAGGGAGACTGTGCAGTGCATCCTGCAGCCCAACCAGCCAACCTGATCACAGAGAAAAACATTAAAAAGAAATAAAAAAAAGGGAACACCAAGTGCCAAAGGAACAACAAATCACAGACATGACAACAGCATTTCCAAAGCAATCTTTCACCCCCCTCATCAATTTCTGTACTAAAAAAACAAGGAAAAAAAAAGCTAACTGACCCAAATAAATAGCCTAAAAATTTTTGAGCTGCAAACATGAACCAAGTCTCCAGTAAATCCACCTACTTTGGCCACTCCCCACCTCGCAGACTAGACTCCCGTCGTCCCACAAGCCAGACTTGCTCCAGCCAGTTCAATTTAGTGAAGCAACAATCCAACATTCTCCAACGCCCTTCATCTCGTGGGGCCTGTTGGTCTGAATCCTCAACCCCAGATGCACGAGGAGACTGGAGTCTCCTCCATCAGAAAGCTCTGAGTAACAAGGGGCACGGAACTACGGCTGGTCCATATATGGATAAAAAGAAAAATCATAAAGGAAGCAGCGTTTTCCCAAGACTCACTGTTGTAATTGGGAAGGAAAGTTTGATTCCTAATATAATAAAATTAAATGTAACCAGCAGCCAGGAAATGTAAAGCTGATACCAGAGCAGCACAGAACTCTGTTGATGATTTCTAAGTACAGACAGAGAGCTATGGGTATGAATTGATTGTGAGGCTCCAAGGTCTTAATGAAACTTTTGTGGATAAGAATTCAGCCAATGCAAACTATTCAACGAATCACCCGGGGAACTGTGTCTCTGCAGCTTCAAAAATGACAGCAGGGATTTCCCCCCATTGGGAGAAAACAACCATGACCTTTAAGAGAAGCCTAAGAAGCTTTGCTATCCCAAACTCAACTCGAGACAGCTCGGTGAGGTCCCCACCCATCAACTCCCAACCCTCGGAGCCATCCCAAGCCAACCCGGAGAGTCTGCTCGGCCTCCAGCTGCAGAGAGCCAGCTCTGGATCTCTCCCGTGTCAGTTTTGTGAAGGTCTTGGACTGGCTTCAGCATGAGCTGAAGACAACTCCAGGGATTCCACTCGGGACAGCTGCTACCGCCAGGACACGCTTTGCAACAGCCGCGCTACGTGCGCACGTGTCTCCGGCCGCGTGTGTCCAGCCAGTCTAGAGGGATTTGGGAAAGGAATTTTCTCCTCTGCATCCAGAGCTTTTTGTTGGGAGCACAAGTGCCATTGAAGTATGCATGACGACAGTGAGTGACAGCTTGTTTTCTCCCTTGCTAGGCATTGCAGACTCGATGGTTTATTCCAAGCCCTAGCGCTGGAAGTGGAATTCCAAATGCATCTGCTCGTGTGCTCCTCCAGCAGCTTCCTGGTCCCCTGTATTATTTTTCCATTTCTGTTTTTTTCTGGCTATTTCAACAACTAAATTATTGCTTCACCATTTCTGTGTTCACATAATGTGTGTTCTGTAAACGAAGAGGTTATTAAATTCGCTTTCACTATTCTATTAATGTCAGTGAATAATTCCTGCCATTGCTCATGGGTTTTGCTCACCAAATCAACACTGAACATGCAACAGGGCCAAAACGTGGGGGTTTAGAAGCATAAACACCAGTAATTAATATTTAAACACTTTATATAAGAATGACATTATTCCTCCCAAAAGAGCCTGGGTGTCTACAGCTCAAAGTTGGCAGCCTGTCTTTTCAATATCTGAAATCAAATGTGCACATGATAAATATTGTATTTCATCAACACTGTCAATAGAAAACATTTGACTACTCCAAATCTTAAAGCCACATAGCCTACAACAGGTTCTACTACTTCCAGTGCCAAGCAAGAGAGAGAAAAGTGCCTTGGGGTGGGATTTGAGATTTACAATCAGTTTCAGGCTCTGCTGCTACACTTGTGAATGATTTGAGGTATCCGTCTCCTCCTCTGTGATGCCTATAGCTTCTTTTCAGCTATTAAAATAGAGGTCCTAAAACTTATGCCTGGGTACAGGGATGTTATTTCTGATGTGCTGAGCTCCAGCAGCACTTGTTACCTTCAGTTCTAACATTTCAGCTCTGTTCTCCCAGTACAGAAAGCACCATTCCCACCTCTGGTTTACTGGAGTTTGGGGTGGACTCGAGCAAGGCCTTACCTGTTTGCTGGAGTGGACACTGTTTTTATTCCTGTTATTGTCCAGCAGCCCCCCACATTTGCCCAACGCTGCCAAATCCTTCATAATAGAGTTCAGAGCTTCTTCTTCATCTGCAAAAGAAGGAGACACAACTGAAGTGTGGAAGGCAACGTTGCCCCTGGAAGTGCAGAGTAAAAATACACGTTGCAAATGCAACTTTTCAACCCAAATGACTCCAAAGACATGATGTCTGGCCTTCTGGTGAAGAGAGGCATTCAGTGACTACACCACAGCCCCTCCCAGCCCCTCGTGTCCTGGAAATGCAGGTTTCTTCATCACAGATGAGACAGATCCTGAGGAAACCCAGTGGCTGAGTATGGTGACCACTGCTCCTCCAGCTCATAGCCCATGTCTGCTGCCCACAGAGCCCTTTCAAGAGGGACCCACAGGCCAGATGCATTGGGGCTGGATCCAGCTTGTGAGGTCTAAGGTGGTGCTTTTCAGGACAGAAACCCTTCAGTACCCAGAAAGCTCACACTGCAGGTGCTGGAGAACAACACAGTTCTTCATCACCTCCTTTCCTCCCTCTTCATTAAGGATGCTCAAGAGCCACAACTGATTTTCCTAACTAGAGCCAGTGAGAAGCCACAGGGGAGGGTAAGAAACTGAGCAGCAGAAGTGAGGAACTGTGCTGCATAGAAAAGACACTGAGATTCTGTGTTGTAGTTGTGATTTCTGCAGCAACCAGAGGAATTCAGATGGACCCCTTTGAACTGAAACCAGTCTCCTCCTTTTCAACAGTCCTACAGCTGGGGTTGTGGCCTCTTAAAGCAGCTGTAAACGAGTACACTGCAAACTACCAACCACAAGCACTGAAAACCCTATCAAGGCCCAGGGCATGGCAGGCTTGTTGGGGATGTGAGAACCCATTCCATGCTCCACATTCATGATACAGTCAAGAGAGGCAGGTATCATTAGGCACATGCAGCTATTACTGAAAAAAAAAAAAAAAATATAGCTACCACACTTCATGTAAAACTGAGTGTGTGCAGGGATAGAGCCACCCCTACACCAAGCCAGCCTGCAGATTTAACTCAAAGTCTGCAAAGATATAAAAAATGAGAAAAACTATAATAATCAGACAGGCCTGGACCAAAATATTGAGGTTTTTTCACAGAGAGGTTTATGTCCTGGATCCTCAGGCTCAAATATAACAATATCTCCTCTTTTCCTGCTCTTCCTGCTTGGATGTATCAGGACCAAAGCAGAAGGGAAAGAAAAACAAAATAAAAAGATGTGACAAAAAAAACCTTCTCTTGTGTGCTGTGCACCCAGAGCTATCTCAGTTAAGAAATATGAGTAAAAAAAAGAGGGGAAATGTTTAAAATCCAGTGTCACTTTGATTTTAGAGCTCAGAAATGAGCTCCAATGTCTGCAGCAGGCATTAGGAAAATACCTACACTTT
>JAOEGS010015229.1:41995-55486 GCA_025447755.1 Corythornis vintsioides
TAAATATATAGTGAACATTCATATCCATTTGTATCAAAGAGCAATTCCTCTTCATCTCCACATGTCCCTACCCACTAAAAACACAGGGATGTTTTTTGGAGGGGTGACAAGGAGCAGCACCTGAAATGCTACAATAAAATAATCAAGGAAAAGTAAACTTTCAATTCTAGTTCAGGAAAAAAAAACCAAGCTAACAAACAAACCATTCCACAACAGAAACATTCCCATAGTTTGGGTTTGGGGTTTTGGGCTTTTTTTAATTGTTGTTGTTAAAAGGGACCTCTGGGGACAAGGACAGTTTTCCAGACAGATTTTGTTGCAGGAAAAAAAAAAAAAAAAAAGGAAACAAAACAAAAAACAAACCCACTAGAAAAAAAGCTCCACTTTTTTTCTTTTTTCTTTGTTTTTTCTTTTTCTTTTTTTGTGGATGGGGGAGGGACTAGTTCAAAACAACACAAAACTAATAAAATTCCTCCAGGAATTTTCCACCAAAGCTATAATCTCTAAAATGCCTTTCACCCCCTTCTTTTTTTTCCAACCCAAGTGACAACAAAAGTTTCCTGAACTCCCTGACACAGAACACAGCCCCTCATGTCACAGGGAAATGGCTTCAGCAGGCAGTGGCAGAGCTGGGCTCTCCACTGGCAAAACCATCCCTGTCCTCACTGCTCTGCCATCTCCAAACCCCCCTGAGATCTGCCAGGAGAGGCATCTCTGGCTAACCCACCATAAAGGATTTGCTTAGAACTGAGAAGATTCAGCACCACCCATCCCAAAGAAGGACACCAGGGTTTGCTGGAGTCAAGAGTAATAATAAATGGACAAACAGGGACAGTGATTTCAAAGTTTTCTGGAGTGACTGTGCATTGCTCCCTTCATTCCTCCCAAGGGAAAGACCCCAAAGAGCTGGCCCAAGACCCCCACAGACCACAACCCAGAGAGTTCCCAGCACATCCCATGGGTACAAGGGCATGAACCAACCATGCAAAAGAGTACTCAGGGTCACTGCTTCAGTGTCATTCCTGCAGGGTGGGTGACCCTGTCCATCCTACAGACATCAGGCACAAGAGATCACAATCTGATGTCACCAGAAGGGAGCTGGAGGTGAGCAACCATGCAGAACACAGAGAGACTGTGACTGGGGGTGGCCAGAAAACCTGGATGTCCTTCCTGCCTATCTAACCCCAAGGGGCTTCTGCTGGCCAATAAGTCAGGGTATTCAAACTAACCTGTGACAAGTTGTTTTACTGACTGACAGAGCAAGGAAGGCCAATTTCCCCATGGACTTGGGTCTTCTCCTTAAATACCAAGGGGTTTCCAATGCCCAGGAAAGGTTGGAGTTTTAGTACATTGCCCTCAAAGCAAGAACTTGACTAGTCCTCCTCCATCTGACCATCAAGTGGACAACAAAGCTGGTGAGGGGTCTGGAAAGCATGGCTTATCAAGAGAGGCTCAGGGAACTGGGGTTGATTAGATAAGAGGAGACTGAGAGGAGACCTCAGCTCTCTACAACTACCTAAAAAGAGATTGTAGCAGGGTTGATGTTGGGTCTTTTCTCCCAAATTAATTATGATATAACAAGAGGAAATGGCCTCAAATTGCATCAGGGGAAGTTTAGATTAGATATTAGGGAGAAATTCTTAATTACTAAGAGAGTGGTGAGGCATTGGAACAGGCTGCCCAGGGAGGTGGTGGAGTCACCATCCCTGGAGGTGTTTAAAAATGAGTAGACAGCACATGAGGCTGTGGTCTGGGGGCAGAGAGAGGTTAGGATGAAGATTGGACTTGATGATCTTAGAGGTCCTTTCCAACCATAGTGATTCTATGATCATTTTGACAGAATTTTTTTGTAATGGGATCCTGTGAGTTCATCAAATTTAGATTTAAAAATTCCTGGTGCTGCAACCCCACCTGCATGACTATGAAAATCTCAATTCCTTAGAAAGCCAGGATGCACATCTCTGCCAGAAGCAGATTTTTGCATCTCTCCCAACACCCAGCAGCTCAAGAAGCACCCACACACACTCAGTAATTCCTTAAATTTAGCCCCTTTTCAGAAATACCCAGCCATCAACTTAGTCATCCTAACATCAGAGATGTAAAACTGGGCTCTAGCTGTCCTGAATCAGATACTAGAAAACTAAAAGGAAGGAAAGAGAAGATATTTCTTATATTTAGGCCATCAACTCAGCATCTTTGTTCCTCCATCTGCTAAAGAGTTGATGCCAAAGAATATTTGAGATTTCTTTTTTTTTAATTATTGAACATGAGTGTTATTTGTCAAAAAAACCCAAAATGCAAATCCCTGCCACCACTGCTACAAAGTAAGGCAAGAAAACTTCTTCATATACAAATAGGAAAGGTTGCTTTCTGCTGCTGGAGTGTGAAAGAACACGACTTAAGCACAAGCAGAAATATATCATTTCCTTGAAGTAATGTATATATCTGTGCTGAAGTAGCTTTTAAACTACTTTTAACAGTGTGATTTTAGTCAAACAAAACAGCAGTTTCAGAGGGACTGACCAAAGCCTCAGCTGTTCAAAACAATGTGAAAAAACCCCACAGCACACTGAAGCAGCTTCAGAGCAGGAGCACCATTTGCATCATCTGTTGCAAAACTGACGTTTCCCAGTCCTCTCCATGACAGCTCTGCACAGGGACTGATGCTTTCCAGACCAAGCCTCTTGCCCATCCTAATTACTGCTCTTGGGGTCTCCAAGCTGACTCCCAAGAAGGGTGGAGAACTTTCTTCCATGGAAACAAGCAGCCAGCTCAGCCAGTTGAGTCGAAATTCAAACAAGCACTGCAGGATTACTGGATAATTAAATCCAAATGCCACTCACAGGGCTCTCCAGCGAAAGTGACGTCACAGGCTGCTCGCTCTGGCTTGGCTGGAGGGAGCAGAAGGTGCAGGATGGACAGCACTCCCTGAAAATGCCAGGGAATCAACGGGAATCCCATACCCAAGGGCCATGCAAAATCAGGTTCTCCTGATGTAGGACTGGCAAGAGCCAAGTAAGCTTCAGCCGGGTGGAAAGGCAGCACTGAGAGTACACTGCAGACATCCTCCCAGGCTCTGCCACTGCTCTGGAACAAAACAGCTGGAAGTTGCACAACACCACTGAAGTATCCAGAGAGCTCTGATGGACTCTGAGCTCTGAGGCTCATGGAAACCACTGACTTTGTGCAATGTGAGCAGGTTGCTCCTGAACAACCTCCTGGCCCAGCTTCACCCTTGCACTGTTTTGTACAGATTCACTTAAGGTTGACAAGACAAATGGGATAGAGTGAAACCTGCTCTCTCCCCCAGCACAGCATGTGAGCAGGAATATTTTTACAATGGGACACCAGGACAAAGAAAAGCTGATTACACAGAGAGCAAAAGTGAAACGTACAAAAATCAATTGTGTTTAGCACTGCCCATTTTTCCCCAGTGTGTCTTCTTCCATCCTCAGCTCATTCTTTATTTTCAGCTGTTTCCCTTAGTAAGAAACTCATTTCTTTCTCCCCTGCTTCCCACCAACTTCAAGGTCTTGTGCTTTTTAAATCAGCTTCTGAGACTAAGTTCATTTGATCACACTGCCAGCCCATCCAACCAAGGACCACTTCCAACCAAATATAATAATAGTCTCAAAGATACTAATTTCCCAAAGGTTTGAGCACAGAAGAGGGGGACACACAGAAGTAAGCCAAGAGCATGCCCAGGATGCTCAGTGGAGCTATCATGGACATGGGAATGGTGAGTTTATACTTTTATAAAGGACACTGATCCATTTTGGCACAATCTGAACATCAAAACCAGAATAGCTCCTTCTCTCACCAAGTTCTCAGTTCTGGAAGATGTTAAGACTCAGAGGTTTTGAGCATTCTAGGTATTCATCTAGGGCAGGGGTCACTAGGCAAAATCAGCTATGAAGTGAAATCAAAAAGCCACAAGATGACACATTTCCCTGCCCTTCAGATAGACGTTTCCAACATTGCTACATGGCTCTGGTTCCAGCATGCGTGTGGGAGAGAGGAACCTGCAGTTTCAGTCTTAGTACAGCAGCCTCACTGATGTTGTTCAGCAGGAAATAAAAAGGAAAAGAAAAAAAAAAAAAGTCAAGAAAAAAGCAAAGCAAAAAAAAAAGCAAGGGAGAAATAGTGATCCTGAAGGTCAAGATGGACCACCCAAAACAATTCGACAGGAGAGAAAGCAAATGAAGGGACAAAGGAATAATTTAGCTGTGCTCAGATGGTCTAGACAGTGCTGTTATTGTTGGCTTCACTAATAGGTCATTACTAAGAGGCAGCTTATGGTTCCATGAAGCTGCTTCCACCAACACTGCAAATAACAAATAATTAAAGACAAAAAAAAAAACAACCCAAAACCCAGCAGCTGGATGAAGCACACAGAACAGTCTGCAGAAGTAAAACAGAGCCTTGTAGAACATGGCACGTTCTGATTTCGGCCTCTCACACACATCAGGAAGAGCTAGAGCAGGGAAAAGTCAGGGAAAAATCCTGGGCGTTGCAGCAGGGAAGAATACTGTCCTCTGAGTCACTCCTGAGCAAGGCTGGAGCTGCAGCTAAGGGGCTGCACATGGTCACACACACTTCCACTTGGACCCAGGGTAAAACCACAGCCCCGACCACTTGTGGTCACTGAAGATCCCACTGTGCTTTCTGCAGCCCTGGTGGTGACAGCCCTGCTCCTGCTGCTGTAAATTCCAGCAGCACCCCCATCCTCAGCAGCCACCTCTCTGGAAGGTGATGCAAGTGCTGGGGATATCCCCAGGCTGAGAGAGTTGTTATTTGAGAAGGGGATGAAGAGAAGATGGAAACCCTCCCAGAAACACCATCACCTTCAGTAAAAGGCAAGACTTTGAACTTACAGTGTCAAAAATATTGAAATAGAGTAAAACATAGTGAAAAGAACCATGGAACCACATGGCTATGACACTGACCATCTTAACTTGGGCCTGCAAAGGACACCAGCCTTTCATTTTCTCTGTTTTCTGAATAGACACAATGTCTGGAATCACTGGTATATGACATTTATCACTTACCAAAAAGAATCTCAACTGCAAGCCAGGACTCAGCATCACACAGCATCTGCAAAGTCCTGACAGATTCTCAGCTATACTGAGCTGGAGAGATGAGCTGGTTTTAATGCCTCATTCTATGGACAGGAATCTGAGACAGACAAAAAGTCTCACTCAAGACCACACGAGCCTGCAGCCAGAGCTAAATACATTAATGGAGCTTAAATTCAGAAAGGGCTTAACCTGATCTAGCCTCCCTGGCTGCATCCAAAGGCCACAGAAACTCATTTAGCAGCCTCTTCATCATGAACTTGACCTGGAATCACCCAAAACAGCCTCTTTCAGAAAGCTGCCCAGAAAGTCTTGGTTTGAAGAGCTCACACATTTATTCCAATAACCTCTCTGTAACAAATACTTCTCTCAGTTCCAGCTGGAATATAGGTGCAGATTCTACTCACTGGATCTTGATACCCCTGATCTTAGAGACCCCTCTATTAACAGAGCACACCCCCCATCCCCATAATCTGCAGGTGTTCAGACTGATCCCCTTTTAACCCAACTTCATTTAACTAAATAGAGACACACAGCTTCTTACATGAATCCTTAACTCACTCCTACAGCTCTTGCCAGTTGTCTTTGTTTCTTTACAAAGAGCAGAGCAAACATCAAAGCAGCACATAATGGTCAATGGCCACAACACCTTCTCATTTCTCATTCCAAGAGGTAGCAGCAAACTTGGCCTGCTCAGTACAGGGCAAGTTCACATCTACAGCACCAACTGCAACCTGGACTGCTCCTGCCTCCATCAGAAGGTCAATGTCACACCAGCCCTGGGTTTGCTTTCCTGATCCAGGGAACAAGCCAAAGTTAACCCGTGTGAAAGCAGGTGTCAAAGAACTTGATTTTGAAGACAAATGGCCCCTTTCCTCCAAAAGCCAAAGAGAAAACAAAAGCTTGGAAATGAAGAGAAACCCAGGACTTGTGGATTTCTTCAGTACCTGGAAACAGCATCAACAGGTTTTTAAATAATGCCATTGGGATTCAGGCCATGCACAAAGTACCAGAGGCAGAAGCACCAAGACAGCACAGACTGGATGTTCTTAAGGGGCTTTTCCAACCTAAATGAGCCAATGATTCTAAACAGCAGAAGAGATCAATTAGACACAGTGTCACAGTGACTGTCCCAGTCAATAGTAGCAAGCTAAAAGCTCAAGAGCCTGACTTGAATCAAAACAAAAGCCCCTAAGCAAGTGAAGAAGGGACCCAGACACAAGGTACAAATACTATTGTGCAACTCATCCCCCTCAGAAAGGCTGTGTGTGAATGAATGAGCTGTGTGAAACAGCTTGCTGCAAGCATCTGTCCAGTGAGAGCCACAGATAATCCTCCCCGTACCTTAAACCCCCAGGAACAAACCATTTTGTCACTGCCAGCTTCTAATACAGAGAAAATGATCCAATTACCTTCCCCAAAGCCCAGATTCCTGTGCACTGCAGCAGACCCAGCAGTGGAGCAGTTTTCCCTTTGCAAGTCAGCAGAGGCTGGTCGGCAGCTGGATCCTGCTGTCGCTCACCCTCCTGCAACCCCACCCAAGGGATGGCCAGGTCACCCCTGCAGATGACTCAAGGGCAGGGCACAGCTCAGCAGGTCGAACAGAGAAATTACACATGAGTAAGTGAGGAAAGACCCTTCTGATAGGCAGTTCTTGGCAGGAGCTTGCTCACTGACATCTTACGGCTGGGAGACACAAACTCCCACTGATCATTCACACTGGGAGGTGCTGGGGGGGGGTCTTGAAAGCTTTCTTTGTATCACTTCTATAACTAATGCTGATCAGAGCTGACAGGAGCCAACCAGTCCCCAAAATATTCATGTGCACAAATAAGCAAACATCTCCAATGTAATACGAAGAGACTGGGCTCTTAAAATGTGTCTAAGAGCAATGAAAAGAAAACATGAAGAGACTAAACTAGCAAATAAACCATAACATATTTGATACCCAGGCTATGAGATTATGAAGCATCTCAACTGCCCTCTGAATTTCCCCAGGGAAAACAAAAAACTAAGGTAACTGGGACTGCATCTCTATTTGGGTTAAGACAAGAGAGATGCCCTTAAACCACCATGGGATTGGTACCTCACAAACCCCATAGCCTTTCAACAGCACTGAAGGGAAATTTCAGCACTGCTGTAAATTATTGTTCCAGTGGCTGAGCCACCAATGATCCATGAAATTTCTCTTGGATCACCAACATACCCAGAGATCTACCAGGGACTTTTGCAAGGGAAAAGGACTCCAGATCCAAAAGGTGTTTGGTTTAGGTCAGGGGGAGGCTAAGCTGGGTTGTGTCTGAGGTTCACTATGAGCCTCCTCTCCCAAAATAGCCACCCCCTGCCACAGCAGTAAAATTCCAGGGGCTCAGAGCCACTGGCAGAGCTTCCCATGGTCTGCAACACACTGCCCTCCTCCACAGCCACATGGCTGGGCACTCCCAGCACCAGAAGTCATGTCCCCACAGAAGCCAAGGTAACAAAGCCCAGCTAAGAAGCTATTTCCCCCCAGATCCTGTGTGATAGCCTGACAGATTTGTTTAGGGTGAAACAGCTCAGGGAACAAGGACAAGTAAACTCCCTGGCATTACAGGACAAGGATCATAAATCCTAGAATGCCCCACGTTGGAAGGGACCTCCAAAGGTGATCTAGTCCAAGCCCCCTGCAGAGAGCAGGGACACCCTCACCTAAATCAGGTTGTTCAGAGCCTCATGAAGCCCGAGGAGAGCTGCTCAGAGGCTGCACTGTGGTGGATACCAATGCTGGACACCTTGGGGATGGACAAAAAAAACTCGTGGGGTTTATCCTGTGGCTTTCAGACCAGGGCTCGTGCACAGAGCTCAGCCTCCTCCCACAGGAGGTCATATCTGGCCATACCAGTGTTTTGTTGGCTAAGGTGTGACTGGGTAAGCCACTTGGCCTCTAAGTGCCTCTAAACCTGGCCATGAAGCAGGCAGGTGTGTTTGCAAACCCATCTGAGGTGTGAAGGGAACAAGCAGAGGGAACCTCAGTCCCCTGCTATTAAAACTCATCATGAGATGTAAAGCAGGGTGAAGGCTAAATAAGGAAATCTCTGGTAGCCAAAGAACAAGAACTCACCCTACAGAGCACCAGAGAGAAACTTAACCCAGCCTTGACCGTTCCAGCTGCCAAAGGCTTCCCAGCCCTGAACTGGCTCCTGCACTGGGTGTCTCCCAGTTGCAGCCCTGGGGAAAACAGGAGGCAGAGAGGAATACAGTAGCAAAAGTCACAGCTTTCCTGTAAAAATACATAGTGCTGCAAGATAAGTGATACTAAATCTCTGCCTCAGAACCATTTAGGCTGGAAAAGACCCTTAAGATCCAGTCAAACCATAAGCCTCAAGCTGCTCTTGGACAAACCTGTTGTTTCTCATTTGCTTCTGCAGATTCAAGTCAGTTTAGGAGAGCTGCAAGTAGGGGCTAGACCCTTAAAAAGGAAAATTAACCACATTTAAGAAAGGTTGGGATGCCTGTAGCTCTGCTGAGCATTCAAAAAAAAAAAAAATTAATAAAATAAATTAAAAATAGAGGGCCTGTTTGGTTTTATGGCACGATGCTGCTTCTCCCACAGCATCTGCCTGCAAAACTCCTCACCACTTCAAAGGCACCAGGTACTGGTTTCTGTCTGGCTCACCCCACAATGAGCTTTCACAGCTCTTCTGCTAACCCAGCCCTTTGCTCCACTGCCACCAGCTACCTTCTCCTTTAACAGATTAACATCATTCAATTAAACTGGGGAAAAATTTTCCAGCCTGTTTTCCTGCTAAGCTTTAAATTTGCTCCTTCTGAAGAAGGGCTTATGCACCTAAAAGGCAGCTTGTTTGTTTTTGTTAGGGTTTTTTTCCCCACCTCTATCAGTTTGGTCTAATAAAAGATATTACCTTTCCCCACATCTCCTACCTCTCTCCTGAGCACACTTGAAAGGAGTAAAAATGTTTACCCAGCAAGAAGCAGAGCTGGAAAGTTATTTCCCCCGACTGCCTCTGATAGCTGTGGATGTTATTAGTGGGCTCATAAAGTCCTCTTTCTCCCTCCCAGCCCAGCTACTTCAGGGCTCAAAGCCACAGCCCAGAGCACTGTGAACTCCTGTTGCTGGAGCAATGGCTGCAACGTCCCCAGTCCAGCAATTCAGGTCTAGTCCCACACTCCCCAGGTGCCCAAAGCATCTGGTATGACCCTAAATGGGAGCCCTGGGTGCAATGGGAATGGTACCAGGGGAAGGAGACAAGGACACCTCATCTCAGCCACCTCTCAACACCCAAATCACAAACCCTGAGCTAGAAAGCCTGATGTGCCTTACTGAGAGATAAGCTGCTGCAATTAAACCTGAGTTTATTTTTAATAGCTCATACAAAGAGCAAGGAAGGAGCAAAGAACATGTGAAGAGCAAAACCAGCCTTTGAGGAATAAGGAAAACCAGGTATGATAGAGCTGAGACATCAGTGCCTGCTTGCATGGGGATAGGGACAGGGTCTGTTCTCCCCCCACCAGCTGGGGCAGTTCCCTCCATTCCAACCACCCCTAAAACCCCAGGGAACTGGGTTAAATGGTCAGATCTGGGCTGCACTAACTGGTGCTCTCCTCCTGCAAGCTGCTGTGCCCTCTGCCAGCCCTGCCACCCTCCCATCTCCTCCATCTCAGGTGATCTTTCTGCTGAAGCAAAGGTCACATTTGCTCCAGAAAAGGTTCAGATCTTCAGTACTGTGAGTTCAATATGTGGACGCTGATCAGAAAAAGATAAAACATTCCAGGAGGTTTAATCACTGGGGACACACAGACATGCCCACAGTGTTTCATAACCAGAAGTAAAAGAGACTTAATTTTTAAACAAAAAGAAGGGAAAAAGAAAAAAAGAAAAAAAAAAGGAAAAAAAGCTAAAGAGAAACAAGAAGATAAAAAAAAAGATAATAAAATAACAAATAAAAAATATTTTAAAATATTTGAAAAAAAAAGAAAAAAAAATGGCAACAAACATGCTGCTACTTTTTTATACCAACTTCTGCAGGTTTTTACTCTTACTGTCAGGTCATGTTCAAACACAGGGATTTTTAACTGCTATTGACCATGGTCCTTCCACTGTGCTGTACTGAAGCTGTGGGCATCTTTCCAAGTGCCACATGCACTTGCTGCTCCACAGCTACATGGGATCAAATGATGAAGTAGTTCTGGACCCTCGTGGAGAAGAGGCTGATGGAAAATACAAATTGGAGGAATTGCTCTGTTCCAGAAGTGTGAGGTGGGACATCCTGCTTAGGACATCCACACTAAAAATGAGTTCATTATTCTTCCAGCCAGCAGGATTTACAGTCCCAAACTGACAGCAGACAAATTTCAGGCTCTGGCACCATTCTGAATGATTAGTGTCCAGCAGGAGGTGTTGGGGACAAGCCTTCCTGAAGATGTCTGTCTGTCTGTCTCAGATTCAGCTACTGCTCCCCCAGTGCATCTGCATTTTGAGGGGTTGAAGGTACCTCAAGCAGTTTGCTTCCACCACATTCTCTGCTAGAAAGAAGTGATCAACTTGACTATCTGCTGAGGACTGGACTGCAGCCAGCAACTCAGTCCCTGCTGGTGCTCAGGGAACCTGAATTTTCCTTCTTAAAGTGAGTAACTGAATAAACAAACACTGCAATGACCAAAGAGTGGCTTTCACCTTCCAAGTGAAAATGCCTCTAAAAAATTTTGAGGTTTTCAACTGAAATTTGTCATTCTTTACATTGAAATTGCAAGTCTGGACTTTTTCTTCCTTTCATCTCTTTTTTTTTTTTTTTTAACTTGGCTTTCAGTTAGTCTCCTCCCCACAAAATCTCTCTTCTAGATAACAGAGGAAAAGCAAGAAAATCAGAGAGGTAAAGCCAAGATGAGCTAAACACTGCTCTTCTCCTTTCTCCATGAGGAAGAACAAACTGTGGAGGTGTGGCAGTGGCTTCTCATTTTTCATTTTTTAAATTCAAACCATTATCAAAATTCTGATTAATTTTTCTACCAAGTTTCAAAGACAATCCCTACATTTACTGACATTCCCCTCCACCTCCTTTTTTGGTTTGGTTTGGAGTTTTGTTTTTTTTTTTCCTTGGTTTAGTTTATTTATTAAGCACAATTTCAACCAGCCCTGAAAAGTTTGGGGTGAACTTGTGTAAATAATGCAAATGTAACATTGAAATGCTCAGCTTCAATCAGAACTCCTCCAAGATCTCTTCTTTCTTGGGTCACCAGGTCAGAAAGCTACTGCAGGAGATTAATTGAGGTTCCTCTGGAACCTGCCTCTTCATGAAGGAAACAGGACAACCCAATCTCAATTAACTGCACGTGTTCATTGGACACTGACACTCATGTGAGGCAGAAACCCCAACAGTTGCTGGAACTGCTACTGGCTGGCAAAATGGCTTGTGGACCTCTTTGGAATTGGCTCTGTGGTCACTGTTTATTCTGCAAAGAGCTTTCCTCATGCTTTGCCATGCTCATAAAGGCCTGAAGTGCTGGCTGAAGCCCAAACCCAGCAGTGTGCTGTCAATAAGCCATCCATCTCCTGCAACATTCTCTAGTGGGAATGAGAAGACACCAGGCAATCCCTCCAGCAGGTGACAAGCAGAGGAGCAGAACAAGGGCATTTCCCTGCAGAAGAGGTGCCATTCTGCAGGATTTCCAATGGCATGATTCCATGAGAAGCTGAAGCAGGGCTGGGGCTGGCACACCAACCACCTGCTCGTGTGAGACAGCACCACTGCTCAGTGCTAACACTGAGCCCAGCACTTCCAAGTGGTCCCAATTTCTGACATAATTTTCTTTAGTAGTCAAGATCAAGACCATCAAGATCATGTACCTCCAGAATTATAAATTATTTTCACTTTTAAAGGAAAAAAAAAAAAGTCTCCCTCAGCACCACGAAGCATCTGAAACAGAACTGTTCCAGCTGAAGAGGGAGAATGTGCAAGCAATCCAGGTCACTGATTAGAAAAGCAATAAACTCAGGCTCTGAAACAGAGGCTTCCTTGGGACAAGAGATACAGAGAATGAAGATGCTCTGCCCAGAATTACAAGGCAGAGTTGGGAAGAGGTTCCATTTAGAACCTGATCCACCAGATCATCCTGACAGTAAGAAAATAATTTGTCCAATTTTGGCAACCAGTGAAAGGCAAATAAAAGTAGATAGCAATGTGATATTCAGCCAGACCATCTTGGCAATGCCTCCTCCCTCTGTTATCATGCTTGGCAGACCCAACCAAAATTAGCAGGCTAAGGAAAGTTAAAAAAATTGCCTCCAGGGAATCGAGTTCTTACCCATCTTTCCATCTACATCAGGCCTCCATTCCACTGGTCCCAGATACTTGCACCTTATCCTCCACTCTCAAGCATCCACCCTGTAATAACAAACATACACAGAAGTTACAGATGAGTTTTGACATGTCAAGAGGAACAGAGTTTGACCAGAACCTCTCTTCACAAAGCATTTCCCCACCACTGCCTGGGCTGGAAGGAAAAGGAGAACCATTTCTTTGGGAACAGAGACCAGGAGCCTGCCCTCCTCTACACACCCCAAAGGTAGCACTCTACAAACCTGGGAGCTTTCTGGTTTTAAAACCTTGGAGTAAACAACTTACACTTGTGGCTCCTTTTCTTAGGAGTAGACCACCTTTAATTCATTACACTTTGAATGTAGTTTCACATTATTTAAAGCAACCTTCAAGCAATACCACCTTGAACACATTACATCTTGCAGCATCCCTATGGGATAACACTTGGGGAACAAACTGACAGCAGGACATAGCAATTCAGTCCCAGAAGCAGCCGGTATCAAAGCAGAAACCTAAATTTAGACCTTTCAAATTCCAGTCAAGGTTCCTCAAAGTACGACCACAAGAGAAAAAAAACCTTCAATCTAGGCAGTTCTTGGCAGCAGTGTATACCCCATACATCCCTCATGGTGGGCACATCCCTGACAGCCCTTCCAGAGTTTCTGACTGTTGCACATGCAACATCCCAGCTACCCTCTAATCTGCCCCAAACCAATGCAGAAGAGGGTTCAAGTCACCTGGTGTGCTGCATTTCTCCAAAGCCCTCTGCCCAGCAAGGGTTTGGGGTTATTTTCTCACCAAAAAACTTGAGCTTGCTGGAGTCAGTCCTGTTCACTAGTGAAGAACCTCATTTTACACTGAACAAAAACATAATCCACCTCCACGTGGGCACCATTTAAAGGGCAGTGTGATAGAAGTGATCAGCAAAGGTCAGCCCACTTCAGCTGACTGCAACACACAGATGTGGGTTGCAAATCCATGGGATAGCACAAGGAAAAGGAGAAAACATCAGTGTCATCCAATGACAGGACGAGAGGCAATGGGTGCAAGTTGGAGCACAAGAGGTTTAGGGTCAACACAGGGAAGAACTTTTTCTCAGT
>JAOEGS010015229.1:55555-73534 GCA_025447755.1 Corythornis vintsioides
CCCCTGCTCTGGCAGGGGGGTTGGACTAGATGATCTTCTAGGTCCCTTCCAACCCCTAATATCTATGAATCTATGAACATCTCAAGTGCTTCATTAGCCTTGCACGGAGTCTAAGACATTCCTGTCCTGCAGCCCCTGCAGTCAACACCACCCCGAAGTCACCGAGAGCTGTGAGCAGACACCAGTCCTGGAGAGCTACTGGGAAGAGCAGGAGAAAGAGACACTTGGAACATCTCCCAGCTCGGCCAAATGACTTTGAAGGCAGTAATGGATCTGAACCAAAGCGGGAACGCTGGCAAGCGGGGAGTGCAAACCATCTCCTGCAGCTCAGGCGCCTGGCTGCTGGCGAGCAGGAGGATATTTATCCAGCCTATTTTGAGGGAGAGGAGCAGGAAGGGAACACGATAAGAAAGCAGGAGAGGCGGAGACTCGCATGTGCCCCCGAGAACCTTGTTCCTTTTGCTGCTTCCTCTCCGGACAGCACCGCTCAGCTTCAGATCCCACGGCCGCCCGCGATTCTCCGCTCCCCACTTTCAAGACAAAGGAGGAGAAAAGGAAAGAACTCACGGGTTTGGGAAGGTTCAACAGCCTTCCTTGAGAAGGAACTGCTCAGTCCATGCAACACTGATGCCAAAGAAAGCAGAAGAGCACCAAGAAAGCAGTGTGAAAATTCCACCCACCGAGAGCAGGAAAACAGCCCCAATCCTCACTGCTTCTGCTCTCAGGATTGCTGTGATGCTTCCAGCAATTAAGCAGCATGCAAGGTCTGCACTGAGAGCCACATGCAGATAGCCTGGATTAACCTGAAATTCCTGGGATAGCCCAGGTTAACCCTCCTATCAGTGCAAGAGATTTTTCTAATGGCTTTCTGGAGCCCTTCCAGCCCTTTAGGATCCCTGTCTAGTTCCAAAAGCATGTGCTGACAGGAACCCTGCAAACGAACCCTGGAAAAAACAGGTGACCTTTCCATCAGCAGATCCCTCCCCCGTGCTGTTCTCCATCACCTTTGCCACAGCAAGAGCTGGAGATCCCACTGCCTGGCTCTCGTGAGCAAACCAGCTCCTGCACACAGTGCAGGAAATCTCCAGATACACAAGAGGAAAATCAAGTTTTCTATTTTCGCCAATCTCTTGAATCCCGAGGACAGCCAGCCTTCAAATTGGACTGCAAAGCCTGGTGATTTCCGTGGCTTCCCAAAAATACATACCAGCAGCTTCCTGTTACAAGCCAGATTCCTGTTTCTAGTACAAATTCTGTCCTTTTATTATCTCCCTTAAAAACAGGGAAGGGAAAAAATCTGGGGGAATAAAAAATAAATACATTAATAAATTTAAAAAAAAAAAAAAAGGAAAAATCCTTTTTTTACTCTGATGCAGTTCAAAGAATCCTCCTCCTCCCACTAAGTTCCCTGATCAGACCCTTCACACATTGGCAGTTTACAATGCAAACCAGCAAGCACCTGAAACAGGGCTCCCACTTGGCACTCCATGGCTCCCACAGCCAGCAGGACCAGCCTCTGCTGTAAATCTGCCCCAAATCTCCACTGTCAATCTACAAACTGCTGCCCTGGTGACTTTGCTGTAACACAAACACCTCCCACCAAGCAGTGAGAGCAGGAGCTCAGTCAAGCGTTGGCTCCCAGGGATGATGCATCATTCGTTGGGCTGCTCCTGTCTGCTCAGGGAACTGCTGGAGGTACCTGACCTGCAAGAAAACCCAGTAGAGATGCTCTCATCTGGAATAAAATAAGCTTTGATTTCACTGAGCTGATTTGAGTTCTGCAGCCCAAGTGGCTCAACTTCATAACAGCTACAAGACTGCAGAGCAGGATCCAGGACAGAGCAATACTCAAGGGTATGAATCCAAAAATTCATCCCAGCTCTTCCCTTTTCTCCCCCTGTTCCTGGTTTGGAAGGGATTTAGCAAAGCCAAGTTCAAGGGAGACAACAACAATGTGCTGTCAGCTAGACATGACTCCAGCCTCTCTGCTAGATCTATGCTGCAGAAAGAAGAGTTGGGGAGGAGATGATAGGGAAAAGCAATTTTTCCCTGGGTGTGAGGGAAGACAAAAAAGTGACTGGAAGAGACTAAGTGGGAAGAAGGATGTAGGATGGAGGTTAGGAAAATGGAAAGAATGCAGTCCAGCATTGCAAGCTGGAGTAATCAGCAGTTTACCACTGATCTGAAATAGGATTTACAGTATCACCTACCCCAAAAAGGGCTGTTCCTACCCCACAGAGGCTCAGCAGCCAACACAAAACAGCCTCTAAGTCGAGCTGTTTTGTGCTGCAGCACAAGCAAGAGGCATCTCCCTCTGTGGTTTATCATCCCCAGGCTTCCAGGGAAAGCAGCACCTCCTTATTCCTGCCTGAGCACCACTTAACACTTCGGTTTGAAGGTGTAGGGACACACCACTGTAAAGAAAAAAAATATAAAAGAAAAGAAAAGAATAACAAGCCAGTTGCCCCTGAAATGTGGCTCAGCTGGAAAGCTACTCAAACGAGCATTGCTAAAATTGGGACTTTCCTTGTTTTTTCAAGCAGCAGGGAACAACATGTTGGGCTCAGAGAGTTTAACAAGCAAGAGTCAAGCGGAAAAAATCTCTCCTTTTTAAGCGTTGACCACGTTAACTTTCAGCAAGTTTCCGGGAGTGCTGCCAGGGAGCTGGAGTTTTGTATACTACGGAACTGTTAAAAATATTATTGTAAATGTTATTTTCATAAAAAAAACAACAAAAAAAAACCCCAACCTTCAGAGGCCAGAGCTGGGGTGGTGTTAAAAACAAGAGCAAAGCAAATGAGATTGTTTTAACGGTGAGAATACAGCCGTAGGCGTGCTGATGGCTCAGTCAAAGAGCCTGCGGGCTTGGCAATGATGGATCCAAGTGCAAAGAGGGAGAGGTTGGAATATTACAGGTTTCCTCAGATCATCTCAACTTTATTCTTTGTAGTTTGGTCCAGGCACTGTAGAACATTTGACCTTGTGCACGTAGAACTGCCCTGGAAATGGGATTCCAGGACAAGGTGGCCTTTAGGAGGTCCCTTCCAAACCAGAGCATTCTGTGATTCTATACATTGTGCCTAAATGCAAATTTATATTTCATCCTCCTGCAGGTTTTCATGGCCTTATTTTTGTGCTCCTCCTCAAATGAATGACAACTTTGTGGGAGGGAAATTAAAACCAAAAAAAAAAAAAGCTTACACGGGACAGTGAGGCTTTAGGCCTCCTTTTTCTGTGCTCCTGAAAGGAAGAAGGAGAAGAACCCTAAAAAGAGGAATAGACACTAAAGCCTTCAGATTACTCTACCCTCAGAAAAACATTTATCTCTGAGCAAAACCTCTCCTGGGAAAAACAATTAGGAGAAAAAGTGTCTGCACAGCACCCATCTGCTACCCAGCACCAGAGATGGGAGAGTCTCTGTGAATGAAGCTTTGCACCAAAGAGCTGAAATTCCAACACTGGCAATGGAAAAACTGGCTGAAGAGCTGGCATCTGCTCTGGGGACTGAGACAGACAGTTCTCCATGAGGACAGTGGCACAAAGGAACCAGCCCTGTCTCTGTAGCTTTGACCTCTAACAGTATCAAAAGGACTAGTATCAAAATGACTGCTCCAAGACGCTCTAATGGGGAGGTTAACATGAAGGGATCAAGCTTTGGCCCAGGAAGGAAGGAGGTCCATCCCATCCCCTATGTGGGCAGCAAGACCCTGCTGCAGCATCAGTGCTTTGAAGCCACTGTGCCACTTTCCATGCTCATGCCACCTCCCGGTGACCCAGTTTCTCTCACTTGTGCCATCCCGCTGCCAACGCAGGGAATAACTCCTGCATCTCCTGCCAGTGGTCCTGCCAGCCTTTGTGGGTACCACCTGCCCTGAAGCAGCTGCAATCAATAGTCCCTCTCACAGCCATCCCACCACACAGCTTCCCTTTTAACAAGCCACAGCCTCCCCCCTGCAGCCTGGTGAGATCTGATCGATCGCAGCCTGACTGCCCGATCGACTGCGAAGCCGAGGGGCTGAGGATTAATTGAGCACTCTCTGCTCTCCCAGCAGCCTCCTGGTTATTGTGCTCCTTCCTTCCTTGTGGGCAAGAAGCGTGAGCCCCACGGCACATGGAGAGACCAGGACTTGAGGATCATCCGCCAAGAGCCACTGCAGGATTTGTCAGGAGCCTTTTCTTGCTTGTGCCAGTTGTGCCAGGAGATTCTACATCGAGATCAGAGCAGGGGGAGGAAACAGAGCTCAGCAAGTGCTTGGTGGCAAGAGAAGACTAAAAGACCCGACGTGGTTTTGGGCAGAAGGACCATTCTTCTGCACAGCCCCGGGCTGTTGCCTCCACAAGCTGCTGGCTTGGTGGATGGTGATGGGGTTATGAAACCAACTGGCTTTCACAGAGATTTTGTTCCCCTTGTCCTTTTGACTTGTAATATCACATGAGCTCAAGCACGATCGCCTTCGTGTGTGACTAAACACTGCCATCAACAGTGCAGGAACCATCCACTGCCCAAAGCTCTAAACACTCAGGATCTTCCCCAGCCCTCTGACACATTGCTGTGGCTCTGTAGAGCCCATGAAGCCTGGGGGTTGTTGCTTGCTCCAGTGCTTTTCTCCTGGAGGAGAAGCAACCTTGAGTTGCCCAAACTGTGCCACCCACAGCCATTAGGTAACGGTGAGCTGCTGCTCCCCCAGTGCAAGGCAGCAGGTCATGCACTGACTCTCCTTCCCTCACCAAGCCTCGTGGAGAGAAGAAAAGCTGAGGATGGAGGAAAATGCAGATCTTGCCTGTAAACCCAGCTTAGGGCTTTGCAGAGTGTAGGGCTGGGAGCATGATGGCTCACCAAGGTCTGCAAGGGGCAGAGTGCTGATGAGTAATTTCCTCTCCTACAGCATCCAGCCTGGTGCGGTGCAATGGAAAGTCAGAGGCAGCAGAAGCCCGTGGGCCTTTTCAGCCACCTCAGAGGAAGTCTGACCTGAAAACTGTCAGAAAAAAGAAGCCCATCACCCTCAAGAGACTGTGAACTGTTGAGGTAGCCACACACCACCTCTGAACTGAAAGACCAGTTGCTCAGCTGCTCCAAAATCAGGTCATTTACTCAGCACAGTGGGAAAACAGTCAAGTACTTTTAGAAGAAAGCTCTGGAGAAACACAATTCCACTCAATATTGATTCCCACGGCCCCGTTAGAGACAGACAGAATTCATTTTGAGGATGGAAAGAAACATATGCCTGCATATCAAAACAAAATACAGAAGCCTTTCCAGTTCTTCAGCTGCATTTCAATGGAAACCAGAAGGCTGTCACAACAGAAAGATTTCCGTTTTCTAATTAATCCTCCCTGCTGAGCATTTAATGCTGCTAATTGATGAGGAGAGGTGGTGTCCAGACAGCATCTGCAATTGCTTTTTACATCTTTAGGCCAAGTTTTCTCCAAATCAAATTAAGAGTAAGGCAGATTTGCTCCCTGCCTGCACTGTGGCCTCCCCCAACTCCCTCGTCCCCAGAAGATGGCTGGTTGAGGAAGGGAGGTGAAGCCCATCTCAGAGCTGCCTTCCAAGTGTTGGATGTTTTCCTGGAAAACATCATCTGAAACACTGTCACTTCCACAGAACATGCCAAGAGAAAGACCATCGGTGCCAGGGACATGGTCTGTACCATGAAACACCCAGTCCCTGCCCTCCATGGATCCAGGGGATAGCTTCTCCTGATTCAACAGAGCAATCCCTCAGTCAACACTTAGCCCCGCAGAAAACTGCACAGAAAACACCATAATGTTAAGAAACAGAACACAGAACCAGAGCACAGCCCCAGGGGCCCTAAACAGTGCCACCCCCAGCAGAAACATCTCACTGGTGGCAGAGCAGGCTTGGCTGCTCACCTGTACCACAGCATGATCCTGGTCTCTAATCCCAAATATTGACTTTACACTGATGTTGACCAGGAAACACCTCTGGAAGCCACAGAGTGACCCTAAATGCAAAAGCCAACCTGAGAAGGCAGCTCAGCACATGCCTGGATATGAAATTTCTGCTCCTCATCCCCTACCTGTGCTGAACACATGGCTCTAGTTCTTCCCTAAATTAGTTAAGGACAGAATCTGTCCCTTTATACTCAACACTTAGTGATTTCAGTCCGGGAGACATGAAATGCTCTGAGCTGCAAATGAAACAGAGGAGTGCAAAATAAAATATAATAAAAATACAAGTGCATGAGGCCATGCTATGGTTACTGAGGAGTAATGAACAAAGCAGTGCTGATGGTCCCCAAGCCCTGGCCTGAAACTCCAGCCCTGAGCTGTTTGTTATGGCAATAGCATTTCCACCTGCACCTCTCTGACACCCCCACTGGGACTCTTCACACACCACTGTCATAGATCATGGCCAACAGAGCCCAGGCCAGCTGTGCAGATGTCTAGCTGGCTGACCTCTCCTTACCAAAAAGCTTCTAATTTTATTCCTCCCCCCACCATTACTATTAGTCTTCAACCCACCTACTCCATCATAGATATCAAGTAAAATTAGCTTATTCCTGGAACACTAAAAAAAGATGAGCTGATGCCTGCACAAACAGAGTCCCAGCAAGTTAATGGGAAGGCTCCAAATGTGCAAAGAATGTCAAGTCCAGAACTTTTGGCCCTTTTACTACTAAATCCAACTGCTGCAAGCAACTGGTGCACGTGCAGGACATGCGTGTGCAGAGCCCCTCACCTGCACAGGTTGGCTGCTGCTCCACCACAGCACCCTGAGTAAACTACTCCTGTCTGCCCCACAGCCTGTTAACAAATACCCACCAGGGAGAAGAGAGAGTCTGCACGCCAGGAGGGAGGTGGATGAGATGAGCTAATGGGACCTTTTCCATCTCAACTTTGATGCTTAGTCACAGGAGAAATATCTCCCACGTTGTAAGGAATCATGCTGGCTCTGCTTATGTTGGGAGAGTGTTGCCCTCCAAAGACATTTCATTTTCCAGCTGGTACTTCACTCACACCAACAGTTAAGCAAAGTAGGACTTGAATTTGCCTGACTTTTGGTTTCAGGGAGCTCTGAGACAACCAAGTCCCCTAAGTCCTGTCCCAGCAGCCACCAGCAGCACAGGAACATCATTTCTGTGTTATCAAAGCCCTCGTGCTCCTCTCAGCACTCAAACCTGATCCTGTCCCATGTCCATTTACTCTGCAGAAGGCAGGTTGGCAAGAGAACAGAGATCCAGCAGCCCCTCCATCAACCAGCCAGGTCAAGCCCCCCGAGACAGGCTGTCAGAAAACTGCTCAGAAATAAAACCCCAAGAACCCAACCACCCAGAAAGGGAAATGCAAGAAACCAAAGGGGTTGGGGAAAAGAGAATCCACTGCACTTTAGAATAGGAATAGAAATAACAGGAATGGGACTAACAAGAATGGGACTAATAGGAATGGGACTAGGTTTGGGTTGGAAGGGACCTCTCAAGCTCATCTGGTTCAACCCCCCTGCACTGAGCAGGGACATCTGCACCTAGAGCAGGTTGCTCAGAGCCCTGGCCTATCTCACATGGAATGCTTCCAGGGATGGGGCATCTACCACCTCTCTGGGCAACCTGGGCCAGTGTTTCACCATCCTTCCTTCTACCAGTCTAAATCTCCCCTCTTTGAGTTTAAAACCATCACCCCTTGTCCTGGAGCCACAGGCTCTACTAAAAAGTCTTTCCCTGTCTTTCTTATAGGTCCCCTTTAAGTATGCAAAGCATATTTACACTGGCACTGCTCCCTGCCATTAGCAGCAGCAAGGCTCTGTGATAAGTAGGATTATTGATCTACTACTTTTGCTTTTTGAGAGACGGTCACACAGAGAAAGGTCCAGCAGCTGCATTACTCCAGCACCTCCAAAGTGTGCTCAAGCAAAGCACACACTAAAAAGTAAAGTTTCTACAAGAGACCATCCTCACACACAAACCAGATTGACTGAGAATCTCAGGATTACAGGTCTGCAAATGTCACCATGTGAGAGAAAAAAGACCAACCCAAAAAACCTTTACCATATACATTATATATATAAAAAAAACCCCAAAAGATAAAAAACCCCTAGAAGCCAGACAATCCAGATCTCTTGCAACAAGGCAGACACCACTGGATGGGGAAGCAACACTGGAAAGGGAGGCAGGAACAGAAGGTTTTGCTTCATATTCTAGTTCAGCTGCTGGACCACAGGATGTCCCTGAGCATTGACAGTTTTCACAGGATTTGGTGATTTTCATAAGTGCCCAGTTCCTGGAGTCACATGATTACATCAGAACTACACTTCCTTTTTTTTTTCTTTTTTTTTTTTTTGTTAAAAAATAGATGATGTCAAAAACTGAAGAAAGAAGTGGAAGTCACGAAGTTTGAAAAGCTCAAACAAAAAGAAATAGAAAAAAAAAATTTTAAAAAATCATTATTTTAAACTTAAATACTCAGTTTTTGGAGGAAAGAGTGTGATCCAGGATTTTTATCCTCCAATACTATACACTGGAAACCTTAGACTGGGTGGGGAATGACTTCATTTGGAGGGGTTTCCAGCATCCCCATCTCTAAGTTACAGATGAGAAAACACAGCTTTCCTAGCAACACCTGCCCTGAAACTACACAGCTCCTTGGAGGTGCCTGGTGCTGGCCTCCTTCCTCCAAAGATCAAAGTGTGCACTGGAGGACAATAAGAAGGCACAGTAGTTTAAAAATAATAACACAGGTTTTCACATTTTCCTTCCACTTATTTTCTCCAGCATTGGGCAGGGTAAAGCCTGGGAAGTCAGCTATGCCAGCTCATCTGCTGGCATCCCCTGCTCACCAAAACTACTGGTGGCTCTTGCCCAGCAGAAACACCTTATGGCAATAATAACCCTGAAAATAAGGATTTTGACCTTCTGCAAAAGCCTTTGTTGGCTCTTACAGTGCCCATCCATCCCAGGCTGCTGCTGAGGCCTTGGGGCAGTGCTTCAGCTCCCCCCTGTGCTGGCCCCAGTGGCACTCCAGGCGTGCAGGCTGCAGCTACCCACCACTTAAGAGGAATAAACTTTGGCCCTGCCTTCCAATATCCACAAGCCCCACAAGGAGGGGAAGGCTGCAGGTCACATTTATAGAACCATAGAATGGTTAGGGCTGGAAGGGACCTCCAAAGGGCATCTAGTGCAGCCCCCCTGCAGTGAGCAGTGACACCCTCAATTAGACCAGGCTGCTCAGAGCCTTGGCCAACCTCACCTGGAATAGCTCCCTTTTCTTGCACTGAAGAAAACCATGAAGATCTGGATCTACTTGGATCTGGACTATGCATATTTTATCAATGGGAAAAAGGAGTGAACACTACACTTGTGGTGAAACCAGAGGTTTCACCCACTCTGCCCAACTCTAACAAGATGCAGAGAAACCCAGAGGAGAACAGGACGGACCTGAGAAGTCACAGCGCACACAGAGGCTTCTGGTGTGAGGTGCTTGCATGGGCAGCAACCCCAGAGCCAAGCCCAGGGGTCAGCATCCATCTCAGCATCCATGGCTCCATTCCTTGAGCAGGAAGGGTTTGCTTTTCACCAGCCTTTCACCAGCAGTGCAGCCAGAGCTGATGGGGACTCAGCTGTCCCCGGCTGGCAGGACACGCGCGGGGCCCCTCGCTGCACTCGCTGCCAAACCTTCCCGAGTTTCTCTGTTATCTCAACCTCGAGGTGACAGGGAAGTGAGCACAAACCTGTTCAGGCACATTGTTCCCACCCGGGCCATTGAGCTGCTGTGTTGCTGCTGTTCCCAGGGCAGAACTGCTGCCTCTCTGCAGCCCTCGGGCAGCTGGAAGCCATTCCCACAGCCCAGCGGGACACGCTTCTGCCTGCCCCAGCTGGGGAATTTACCCACAGCAAGCCCTGGCACAGAACACACACAGCACCAGAGGTCATTCCACATCTATTCAATTCCTGAACCCAGCTGACATTGCTGCACAGAAACCAAACCTTGCTCCTGCCACAGCCTGCAAAGCATGAGCACGTTCAATCCACGCTCCAGAGATTCCCAGTTCCAACCATCACCTTTCTGCCTCCCCAGGGTTTCCCCTGTTCCTTCCCTCTGCCCACTCTCAGGTGGAATTTGGGAAAGATACTTCAGAGGCTGCTGCAACCTGGTTGCACAGGTGACAAAACACTTGGGGACCTCCTGCCATCTGAGGTTATCATACAGCTACCACCACTCTGACTCTCCTCCAGTTAATGCTGATCTTGCTGCACTGGGTTTGCAGGGACATGGGTGCTGCTCCCTTCAGGCTTCACAGACAACCCCAGACAGGCAATCGAGGGTCTAAAAATATGAAATAAATATTTTCTGTTTAAATAAATTTTCAAATCAGGCTGACTAAACACTTTAACACCTCTTGCTAATTCCCCTGCCTTGCTGCCCTGCTATGGAATCAGAGCCTCCTATTTGAGTAAACATTACCAACAATAACCACAAAAGTTTGATGCAATTATGGTCTTGTTTGCAGGATTTTCTCTGCACCTCCTTCTCCTTCCTCAGAAGGATTTGCTTTAAAGGAAAAATACCACCCATAAGGTTTCTGTGCTTG
This sequence comes from Corythornis vintsioides, assembly GCA_025447755.1. Classification (NCBI taxonomy): domain Eukaryota; kingdom Metazoa; phylum Chordata; class Aves; order Coraciiformes; family Alcedinidae; genus Corythornis; species Corythornis vintsioides. The sequence continues at coordinate 66,102 of JAOEGS010015229.1, forward strand.
GTTATTTCAGAAAATACAGCACAATATATAAATATTGTATATAAATACAACAATACCCGTAATGTTATTAGTACCTTTCCCTTTTTTATAGCAAAACACAACTAAATGAGACATGCTACAAACACTAAACAGACATGGAAATTGCAGGTCTTTTCCCTCCCCCTGCTTTTTCAAATGAAGTAAGAATTTTACTAAGCAAGCTCAGAAAACCAGATCACACATACAAAGAAACGAATTTGGAAATCCCCCTCCCTCCACCCCCACTGCTATTTGCTAAGGAAACCAGATGCTCAAACCCGGCCAAAAAATGATCTCAGCCATTCTTAAGAGAGCCTACAGTGCATTTTCATGAGTCATGGAAAGCAACAACTTGTTGCTTTGGTAATGCCAGGTACAGCAAGTGGTCACCCATCCATAACCAGACTTTCAGCAGTAAGTCAAAGAGCAGACCGTTTCTTGACAAATTGCATCAGAGACAGCCCCAAAACAGAGCCTTGCAGCCAGCTGACCTCACAGGGGTATTCTATTCTAAGCCACACCACAAGACAAGTCCCACAGAAGCATTTAGCAGAGCAGTCAGCAGCTGGGATCCCCCACGGTCCTGATCCCTTGGTGGCAGGAGTGTTTCCCAGCCCATGCTCCCAGAGCATGCAGAGATGTCCAGGATGAGCAGAGACTGGGATGAGTGAGAAGACAAGTCCCTTATCCACTATCTTCCCACAAGCCAGGGCAGAATAAGAATTGGAAGATGCTTCATAGAATCATTTTGATTGGAAGAGACCTTGAAGATCATCAAGTCCAACCACGACCCCACCAGACCTGTTCCAACCATTCCAGAAGACACACACAGCACTCAAAACACACACACACACACACACACATACACACACACACACACACACACACACACAGGAGAATGAAAGATCTTCTTCAGGTTCCATCAGTCCTGGACCAAACTGCTTGCTCTTCTCACTTCTCAAGGACTGCAAGGTAATAAATCACCAGAAGGATGCCAACCTACAGTTAAGCAGAACACTGCTGTGTCCACCACCACTGCCAGACTCATGCAATAGATGTGCATGGAATTTATCCAAGCACTGCAATGGAAAAAACAGGCTTCCAAAAATATGAATTTTACATCTGTAATTTCCCTACTACCAGCTCTGGGTGAGGGAGGCTGCTGCAGGGCTACCACTCAAAGCCCTCACTGAAACTCCTCAACATGGCCATGAGGACAGTGGTTTTTCAGGGCCCTTCCACCACACCTGTCCATGGCACCCATCCATCAAAATGCAGCAATGCTGTTCCCTGGGCAGCACAGCCAGAAGTAACCATATCATGAGAAGCAGAGCAGGCATCAGCCCAGACTACAAGTGAAGCAGATCCTCCCAGCCCAGCCAGGGTGAGTCATACCAGCAAAAAACTGAGGATGGGGAATGGGAGAGAGTGCCAGGCTCTGTGGTCCCACAGCCAGGGGTCCATTCCCAGCCTCAACACCCAGAAGGCTGCAATGGGAGACACTGGAAGAGCTTCCCCTGTGGCTGCCAGCATCAGAGGAGCAGCTCCTGGGAGCCAAGAGGAGCCAAGGGCAGAGTTTTGCAGGGAAATCTCTAGGAAGAAGCATGACAGGACTTGCCCCACCACAGTTCTTCCATGGAACAGCAATCAGCCCCTCGTGGGCACCACTCAGTGAGGGCACTGCAAGGGCACCTTCCCCTGCCATCTTCCCCTCAGGCCAACCACCAGCAGCTCAAACTCACCGTGTCCTTGGGGTTATCCCAGCTGGTGACAACTTTCAGAGTCAGACTTTGAACCTTTCCATAAAAACCAGTGATGCAATAAGCTAAGAACAGCTTAATACAGCCCCTGTTTATCTCTTTCTTGCCACCAGCACCATCCAAAGAGAAATAACTGGAATATCTGGCATATTTCTCTAATGACTCTTGCTACTCCATTAGCACCTGCACTGAAGGATCGAGACCCAGAGTAGCAAACACATCCCACCAGTTCATTAACCAGGTGCTCAGGTTTCCCAAGAGCCACTCTCCAAGAGGAAATCCAGAGTAAAGACTGCAGCAGAGGGATCAATGCTTGTATTTTGTGCTGAAAGCCAAAGAGAAGGCACCAAGGCTGCAGTGTGAGCTCAGTGCATCAGCAAGGAGAGCTCTCTAGCAGCTTGGCCCAGCCTGGTGTCTTTACTGAAGGATGCTCCATCAGTTCAGCAAGACATGCCCTGCTCCACACAGCTCCACACCACATCAATGCTTTGACCAACCTCAACAAGAAGCAAGCCCAAATCACAGACACAGAATATTAGGTTGGAAGGGACCTCAAGGAATTTCTGGTCCAACCTTTCTTGGTAAAAGGACAGTCTAAACAAGATGGCCCAGCATCCTCTCCAGCTGAATTCACTAGTGCCCAGTGTTGGGAACACTACCACTTTCCTGGGGAGATTCCTCCAGCTGTTCATTGTTCTCATGTGAGAAGTTTTCCTCTGATCTCTGACTTCCAAGTTATTCATCACTTCCACACTCCTGGACTGCTCTGCCCAACTGCCCCAACCTGCACAGCTCCTTCCAGCAACCACAGTACTTCTACTGCAGATACCAAGCAGTGTTACCAACCCATGAGCATCACCCAGCTACAGATACCACTATCAGCTGTCCTTTGTGATGACACTGCCCTGGCCCAGCATACAAAAAAGGGACAGTCCTGGGCACTCCCCAGCTAGTGGCAGAAAGAGGTGAGAGGCTGAAAGGAAGAGGGCACCTCACACAGCATTTCTGTGCCTGCTCACCCACCTTTCACCTTCAGCTCACCCCCACCAGCTCTAAAGCACCTCACCCTGCTCTTGCTCCCTAAGTCATTTTCCCTCTCACCACCCTGTGTCCATCACCCTTCTGCAGGGTCTCATGCAATGGGATAGGGCATCATTGATGTCACCTTGCAGAGAAAAACTGCACACTGAAGAAATTAAATCTCTTCTAGTCTTTTTTTCCCCCCCTGAATCATCTAGCTATCAAATCAGTGGACTTTTTGTGAGCACTCAAGCTCCTGGCCATAGCAGGTTTCCAGATCACCTCTAATCCACCCCCCTCGGGCTATTTTTTTTCAAGCAATTTGGTGTTTAATCACTACCTGGACACTCAACCCATCCTCCCACCACCCCTCTGAGGACCTGCCCCACACACATCTGTTTCTGCAGCAGCCCACACAGCAGTTGGGGCTGGATCCTTCCAGGATCTGGCCCCTGCTGCTGGGCACGACTCGCAGCTCACGTTGCCAACCGGACTTTGTCCCGTGCAGCTTCCACGGTCCTGAGCCAAATCCTGGCTCAGCTCCACCCTGGGTTTCACTGCTTTTGTAGCTTGTCCTCCCTGGGCTGCCCCTGATAACCTTGCAGAGTGAAGAGTAGAAAAGTAGGGAGCTTTCACAGACAGGACAATCATTTCTGCAGGAAAAGGTGGTTTCAGCATTGGGTCTAACTCAGAAGAGCAGCCCAGGCTCTGTCAGTTCAGAGTCCCTTGGTCTCCACATCATTTCTATTAGGATCTTCCACTGGGAAATGTATTTGGGAGCTGAATCCTCCTCTTTAGAGGGCTACAGGTAGACCTTTGACTTTTACTTGACTTCTAAAAGCCTAAGTAAGTCCAGGCTGCCTGTCCCAAGTGCTCTGGGCACAGAAGCTGGCATCTGAGACCAGCCATGGTGGTGACATGTAACAGAATGTCCCTGCTGTGGGGCACAGAGATGGGGAAGCAGGGGACAAAGCTGTGAGCAGCCACAGGGTTCAAGAGTGATCCCACACCCCCCCAGCTCACTGAACCCTTCCACCACAGCCACTGTGGCACTGGGTGAGCTGGCTCTAGGTCAAACTCCTCCACATGTCCCCACCATGGGCCACACTGGTGCTGCATCTTCCACCATCCCAGGCCCAACTTGGCCATGAGTCCTGTGGCTTCAGGAAAAGCTCCTGGAGCAACAGCCCTGGTGCTGAAACAAAGCAGGGAGCTGTGTACCCCCCCCAGTCTTCAGCCCCCCAACTCTGCTAGCTCTGCTGCAGTGCTCTCCTGCTCTCCCATCCCACATAACCAGTCCCCCTGCAGGGAAGAGCCTCCCAGCAGCTTTGCAGAGCACCTATTTTAAAGGAGACTTTTGCTTTTGCTTTCTTGCATCATTACAGATGAGCTAGGACAGACTGATTCAGTTGGACACTGGTGCCATTTCAGTGAGTAATGGGAAGATTACTTAGCCAGACCAGATCAGAACTACAGGGACAGACAGAAAACAAACAAAAACAGTCATACATCCATGCTCACATGTGCTCACTCGAGCCTGCACAGACAGAAAAACACTCCTCTCGTCCATCTGATGCTCACCACAGTGTTCCCCACATCAGCCCAATGCTCATGCTGCAGAGCATGGGGCAGGCCTGCAGAGACAGCATGTGTCAGGCATCTCCTATCCCACTCAAAGGCAAACACAGCCCTGCCTGGTGTGCTCAGCCACACGTGGGGATGGGGAACGGCACCCTGAAGGGACCTGCCAAAAATGCCTGGTCACCCATTTTCCCTTGTGGAACTTAACTGGGAAAACAAATGAAGTGTGGGGACTGAGGGTGACCCCACCAGGTTCAGGATCAGTGGCTCATTTGCAGCTTTTCTGAAAAGTACCTGAGGAAATAAAACTAATAAAAAAACACAACCCCAAACTTGAATTCCATATTCCTCTTCTAATGGCTCCATAATGCATTTTCCATCTCCCCAGAGCACAGCTGACATTCTGCACATTTCTGTGAGCACTGCACTTGGCCTGCACTGCCTGCAGAGAGGGGAGTGGAAGGGACTGAGCCCAGCAGCCTCCTGCTGCTGTCAGGCATCAGTGAGCCCTTCAGGGGAGCCAGGCTGCAAAGGGCTCGGCCACCTCCAGAGAAAGGCTAGCACGTGGGATCAGTAACCCTGGCCTGTGCTGGATCTCAGGAGTCCAGAGATTTGTAGAGAGATAAAATGTGTTTCCTCAGAGCAGATGAACTGTACAAGCTGAACTGTAGTTGAATTTTTTTTTCTTTCAGATGTTCTCCTCAATGAGAGGAGCCAAGGTAAGCTCACAGCAGTTGCTCTCTCCTAATTCTCAGTGCTGAGGTTTGCTGTTTCTGGGCACAGAAAGGTTTTGTATGCTCCAAAGCCAGTCTGCATTCACAGAGCAGTCTAATAAGAGCCATCCCCTTCTAACAGCAAATCCTGACTCACTTCCCTCAAGCCTCAACCAGCAGGTTTCTATAGCAGGGTAAGATCAACTGGAGAAGGATCAGAGAATCATGGAATGGTTTTGGTTGGAAGCAACCTTATAGATCATTTAATTCCAAACCCCCTGCCATGGGTATGGACACCTCCCACTAGACCAGGTTGCTCAAAGGCCCATCCAGCCTGGCCTTGAACACACCCAGGGATGAGGCATCCACAGCTTCTCTGGGCAACCTGTTCCAGCATCTCACCATCCTCAAGTGAAAAACTTCACCCTACTTTCTAATCTAAATCTACCCTCTTCCAGTTTAAAGCCACTACCCCTTGTCCTGTCACTGCCTTGTAAATGTCCCTCCCCATCTTTCCTGTACACCCCCTGTAAGTACTGAAAGGCCACAAGAAGGTCTCCCCAGAGCCTTCTCTTCTCCAGGCTCAACAACCCCCACTCTCTCAGCCTGTCCTCATATAACAGCTACTCCAGCCCCAAGATAATCTTCATAGCCCTTCCCTGGACTCACGTGACAGAGGATCCCATCAGCTTTCACACTGGCTTCCATGTGCAGCTGGGGAGAGCAGGGCTGGAAGAACATCACTTTCCATGGTCACAGCAGCACACCCCATCCCACTGCCCTACCAGGGAGCCAGACACACCTTGAGATCCTCACCAGCATCTTCCCAAGGGGAAAATTCAGGTAACACACCAAGTCCAAGCTGCAGGCTAACACCAGGAAGCATCACCAAGCAACAGCAATGATCCAGAAGGGATGGAGAGACGACTGCACTCCTCCAGCTACAGCAACCACTGGCTCTTCATGGTGTGGTCTGCCCATCCTGGATCAAAATCCAGACTACAGCTCTGCATGAGCACACTTCCCTCTGACAGCCTCCAAAAAAAGAAACACATCTCCCATCCACACAAGTTGACAGAGCAGAGCTGCGGGTTTGCAACTGAGATTTAAGACCCATGGAAAAAATCACGGTACCAAGACCAGTTTAGAGAGGAATTTATAAAAGAGCCTTTAAATCCAGATCCCACCAGGCTGGCAGCCCATCCAGCCTCGTGTCCTGCATTCAACAGAGGAGCTTTTACAAGCTGCAAAACTTTCCTAGGGCAAAGGCTGTGCCCAGCCGTGGAGATAGGCTGAGACTGCAGGAGCCCCATGAGACCTCAAACCCCTTTTTATAACTTAATTCAAAATAGGGTTCCTGGAATCTGCATCCAATGCAGGTATCAGAAGACACAGGTAGTGACAGGCAGAGGCAGCTGATCCCCTGCACACCAGAGAAACAGCTTTCAAGAGCTGCATTCCAGGTACAAATCCCACACGGAGAGACATCAAACTGCAAGCCCCAGACTAGAAATAAATTCACAAGGCGCCACAGAAGGAAATTCCCCCAAACCACTCACACTCACCGAGGAAACAAAGGAGCCTGACCCTGGAAATCCCTGGGATCACTTCAACTCTGCACAAATCCCAAGCCTGCAAATCCCAAGCGAGCCCTACGGTTTTGGATCCAGTACCAGCAACACCTGCGGACCCTGCACCAAACCATGCACGGGTTTACTTCCCAAAAACCACCGGATTACGAGACAGGAATTGAAGAGGAAGATAAAAAGCAGCAGCCGGGAGGGAAACCGCACTCCGAGCAGCATCGGGGCCGGCAAGAGACGCGTTTGGCCGCCGTGCGGGACCTGGCGGGGCTGCTGTCGCACACCCACTGGCGCTGGCACTCGGCTGCCACCTCCGCTCCGCTCCCCGCCCGGCCGCACCGGGCACAGGTTCGGTGCCGACGGAACAAATCCTCCCGGAGCATCCGCCCGACCCGTGGCACAGCTCCCCCCGACAGCAGCTCGCTCCGTCCAGGTGCAAACGCAGCTTCCCAGCTCCGGTCACTCCCGCCACGCCAATGCTGCCTTCCCTCGGGCACCGGGATCCGTGCCCGCCGCTGAGCCTTCCTCCCTGCAGCTCGCCTCATCTTCATCGCTCGGGACAGACTGTGCTGGGAGGACTTTGCCCGCGGTGAGGCTGGAGAATGAGGGCCAGACGGGCATTCCCGCAGCTCCCTGCCGTGGACACGATGCTTTCCACCGAGCCAGGAAGAAAGCAACTGGAGCAACTGGAGCAACATAGCGACTGGCTGCATAGTTTAATGCATCCCATAAATGGGACCGTCTGCATTCGGGTCTAA